>BQNB010029852.1:10477-52208 GCA_026074375.1 Tanacetum coccineum
CAATAGTATCGGCTAGGGATGATTAGTGTCACAAACTACAAACCACAAGGATGATTTTTGCAGTTTACTATATATATATATATATATATATATATATATATATATATATATATATATATATATATATAGATTTAGGATCAAATGGGAGATTTCTTAAAGTGTTAAAAATAAGAACCATTAGAGAACCAATAGGATTAAAGCAAGTGTCATTTAAGTGAAATTTAATGAATACAAATTCTAAAAATTAAAAACATAACAAGAAGGGTATTATAGAGATTTTACATTCTCAATTTTCATTAACTTTTTATAACCGACATAATTCTCTCTCTCCTCATATTATTAACTCTAAAATCATTAACCCTTTATAATCGGCCTAGTTTTCTCTCTCTCAACAAATCTCTACAATATTTATTCGTTTTTCATCATTCAAAAGCATATAAAGGACTAACGATGCAATAATAAATCTAAAATCATTAACCCTTTATAACAAATCTCAACAAAATCATATAAAGGACTAACGATGCAATAATAAAATAAACGATCGTTAGAAATTTAACTTGAAAACTTGTTAATTGCCTAACATTGCAACCAAAAACAAGATGGATACCTTAAATTGAGAAAAAAAAAAGATGGGTACCTTTAATTGACATTGGACATAAGATGGGTACCTTTTTATGCGATTTGCCCATATACACACTAAAAAAAAGAAAAAAAAAAACGCATAACGAATGTAAAGTAAATGACATTAGCACCTATAGCACAAAGTGACGATGCAGTATAATAATAAAAGGGTTTTTTAAATCGGAAGCTGGATTAGTGACCGGTTTTTTCCTTGATTTAGAACCAGATTGAACCGACGGATTTTAGTCAATCCGGGTTGACATGGTTTAATAAAAAATTTCCCCTACAGCTCATTGAATTTGTTGGAATTTGCAACACAGTTACGCATGTGTTTATGTTTATAGTTTTAAAACAAAACAACTTAACAAGAATTTGCAAATCAATAATTTGATTAATAATCATAATAAACAATTCTTAGATTTAGATGATTTGTGAAGGCATGAAGTTTAGACGACTTGATTCGGTCATTCAGATATCAGTTGTGCATTGTAATTGAACAAGTTTTGTGAAATTAAGTAAAATCCGAGCTCGGGCAAGTCCATAAAAAAACCTACTTGCTACCTATGTTAATTCTTACAATCTATGACTAATTTAAGTCTCGGTACTTTCCAAACATCGCTTTCGTCCTCTTTAACCATCGACCAAATAATCAACATATTAGCATATCAATCAACTACCTACTTGTATAATGATGAAAATTGTTGAAGCATAATTTGGTTGGGCTGGTCTTGACGACTCTCCTGCTACACACAAAGAAGAACCGGTTAGAAGGGGACCCGAGGCCGGAGCCCCAGGATCCACCCTCCGACGATCAAGTCAGAATAGTATAAGCATATAGTAAAGAGGTGGTAGAGAATAATCTTTTTGAGTAGGATGATCCTATCCATGTATATATAGTGTATGAATTAGGGTTACGTAGGATGTGGGTCACCCTTTTATCGGGTCCGGCCCATTCCGGACTATACGTCATCATGTCCCCCAGTCTAGTATGATATGGTTCTTGATCATGTTATGCTAGACTTATGCTTTGTCTAGAGGTATCTTCCTTTTGAACCATACGCCGCTATTTGTGCTCGGATGCTTAGTTTCCCGTGTTTGGACGGTAAAGACCCCGTAAAAAGAATATGTTTTCTGTAGCCGGGGTAACACTAGCATCGGCATGGTATCATTCTAGTTCATCTCTAACGAGAGGATGATGAGAATGATTTATAGTGATGAAGGCGGATCCCACATATTGCATGATGAAATGGGTAACTTATACCCCTTGTAATCGCCTATGGCGCGAACAATAATGCGAATATTGCATTCGTCTTAAGGCCAGCGAAAAATGTATTTATGCGGCTGGGTAAATGTATTTCTGCGGTTGGGTTAATTGTTAGGTTACCCATCCTGATGCGAATATGGCATTCGACTTACGGCCGACGGAGGATGTACTTCCGTGGCGGGTGATGCGAATATTACATTCGACTTAGTACCGAACTTGCAATGCCTCTTACGTACTTTCTATATCCGGAGATATTTGCGTGACATGCACAGAGATAATTATAGGATTACTCAGCCCGTTACTTAATAAAAAACATTTACACTTTAAAACAGAATAAAGTAGCATTTCACATAGATCAAAATAAATGCCGAACCATCATCATCATCAAATAAGATAATTTCAATGGTATCATTATACTAGTATAGCCCCCCCAAGTTTAATGATGCTATACTCTATTAATTAGTAGCATTAAACTTACATACTCAAGTATCCAAAAATCATGAATAAATTTAGCACTTACCCCAACAGGCCGTGGCCCGCGTAACACGGAGCTTACTAGAAAGGTGGCTCCACCATATGTGATATGATTAACCGTGGTATTGTTTAGTACTACTAATTAGTACATAGTATTAAATTCATACAAGGATGTTAATTAATACCGCTTCATTTATTAACAAATGTATTGTGCGTATGGATATAAAACACAAGGTGTTTGTTTATTTATTATGTCCTGACTTCGGGAGTCTAATTCCGTACATCAACAGGAATGTAGCGGATTAAAAGTAATATGATTTAACTAATAATAGTCATACGTCTATATAAAAGATGGTGTACAACAAATTTTGCATGTTTATGTAAATAAGCCTTGCCCGCCGTCTTCACATCTCCGCAAGTGCTAATTACATATAGACACACGTGGATTGCATGTATCCACAAATGCATGTTTGATTATAATCTAGTATACTAGTCGCTTTATTCTTAATGATCCATGAAAACGACTGAGGAATGGTCATGTGTAATGACGAAATAAATCAGTGATTTGAGAGCGGATGGAGGTCCGCTGAGCTGGAGACCGGAGCCTAGAAACTGTGCATGCTAATAGTGGTTCCGCAGCGCACATGGTGCTTCTCATTATGAATTAAACTTGCATGTATGTATTTTACATACTCGTAAAATTAAATTAGCCGTAGCCAAAGTTACATATAGGACTACGTAAGCCATAAAAACGACCGAGGCACGGTCATGTGTCTTAATGATGACAGCTAAAAAACTTTCCAAGGATGCTTTGATAAAAAAGTACTCGATTTAGTTTATTCGCGGATCTACATGAGTGAACAAGTAATCAAAATAGTTAGCCGCGGATTGCCTCCGGCCGGGAGTACAAATGTTGACTCCAAATATATAATGTATAATCTTAAATACTCATTAAGAGCTCAATGGGCGCATGGAGGGGTTGTAGCCCCGCGTCTCCATGCTTGGGTAAGCAATGGAAGTCGTTATGACAAAAGAGAGAATATCCGCTGCGTTGGTAATCGAAACATGCCGTGTGGATAAAGGTTCCGCGGCTCATGATGTTCGTCATTGTGAAGCAAACTTCCAAATGCAAGGTACAAACACCTTGGAAGCGTCCAAGTTCGTTGACCCGTCATTTACCTCCGGAAGGCTCGAGGCCGCAATGGTGATGCGGTTGGTGACCGCGGATACCAAAAATAAAATACGTCCGAACGTGCGGAGCGTCACGAAAGGACGGAGCTTGCGACCGCTATGGCGCGATCAATAATGCGAATATTGCATTCGTCTTAAGGCCAGCGAAAAATGTATTTATGCGGCTGGGTAAATGTATTTCTGCGGTTGGGTTAATTGTTAGGTTACCCATCCTGATGCGAATATGGCATTCGTCTTACGGCCGACGGAGGACGTACTTCCGTGGCTGGGTTAATTATTAGGTCACCCATCCTGATGCGAATATGGCATTCGACTTACGGCCGACGGAGGATGTACTTCCGTGGCGGGTGATGCGAATATTACATTCGACTTAGTACCGAACTTGCAATGCCTCTTACGTACTTTCTATATCCGGAGATATTTGCGTGACATGCACAGAGATAATTATAGGATTACTCAGCCCGTTACTTAATAAAAAACATTTACACTTTAAAACAGAATAAAGTAGCATTTCACATA
The DNA here is from genome assembly GCA_026074375.1 of Tanacetum coccineum. Lineage (NCBI taxonomy): Eukaryota > Viridiplantae > Streptophyta > Magnoliopsida > Asterales > Asteraceae > Tanacetum > Tanacetum coccineum. The sequence goes on from BQNB010029852.1 coordinate 14,547, forward strand.
GATCAAAATAAATGCCGAACCATCATCATCATCAAATAAGATAATTTCAATGGTATCATTATACCAGTATAGCCCCCCCTCCCCCCCCCCCCCCCCCAAGTTTAATGATGCTATACTCTATTAATTAGTAGCATTAAACTTACATACTCAAGTATCCAAAAATCTTGAATAAATTTAGCACTTACCCCAACAGGCCGTGGCCCGCGTAACACGGAGCTTACTAGAAAGGTGGCTCCACCATATGTGATATGATTAACCGTGGTATTGTTTAGTACTACTAATTAGTACGTAGTATTAAATTCATACAAGGATGTTAATTAATACCACTTCATTTATTAACAAATGTATTGGCGTATGATATAAAAACTACAAAGGTGTGTTTATTTATTATTACCTGACTTCGGGAGTCTATTCCGTACATCAACAGGAAATTGTAGCGGATTAAAAGTATATGATTTAACAAATAATAGTCATACTCTATAATAAAAGATGGTGTACAACAAAATTTTGCATGTTTTTTATGTAAAATAACCTTGCCCGCCGTCTTCCACATCTCTCCCACAAGTGCTAATTACATAAAGACACACGTGGAATGCATGTACTCCACAAATGCATGTTTGAATTATAAGAAATTTCTAAGTATACTATCCCTTTATTCTAATGATACCAAGAAAACGACTGAGGAATGGCATTGTGTAAATGACAAATAAATCGTGATATTCTAAAATCTGTTGATGTCCGCTGAGCTGGAGACCGGAGCCTAGAAACTGTGCATGCTAATAGTGGTTCCGCAGCGCACATGGTGCTTCTCATTATGAATTAAACTTGCATGTATGTATTTTACATACTCGTAAAATTAAATTAGCCGTAGCCAAAGTTACATTTGATCAAGTTTTATATGTCCATTCCAAAAATGAAATAAGAATTTAAAATATCATTCGATAAACGGACTAAGATTGTGGTATGCACGGAGACATTTTTCTTTATTTGTTATGTTAGTAGATTTACTCACACGTGACTTGACTTATTAGTAAAATTAATGTAATATCAGAAGTTACATATACGAACATGTCTTAAAAACCGTAGGGTTCTGCATGGTTTTAGCTTTATAGTTTATGCCAAGAAGTAATACAAGTTTATGAATTGTGCTTGCAAAATCTTGAAACTTCCGTTGACCGTTGAGCATACGTTGATTTTAATAATATTGGCAGATTGTTAAACAACCGCAACGGTATGGCTACAAGGACGAAAGAGCGGATATCCGCTTTGTTGGGAACCGGAGCTCGTAAAACATGTCGTGCGGGAAGAAGCTTCGCGGCCCCTGATGTTTATGAATTAGTTTGTCCGTATATCATTATGTATCCGTAAAACTTACCACCCAAGGTTTGACGTGCAGAGCGTCAAGGAAGGACGGAGTCTATGACCGCGGATACCAAAAAAAAATATGTCCAGACATACGGAGTATCGCGGAAGGACGGGGCCTATGACCGCGGACACCAAAAAGGAAAATATGACCGGACAGAAGCATAGATAACTTGTTGATACAAAAATTAGGTCGGGATAAATATGCAAAATAATATTTGCTAAATCATTTTATACGACATATCTTTGTATGCGACGTTTACAAAGTCATGGCTTAATCAAAAAATTATATTGTTTCATTTTGAAACAATATTCGTTTTATTTTCAAATGAATATCAAATAAGGTCAATACCGACCACTCTTCGTCAACGTCCACGATCACTGTAACAACCGTGATTTGAGCAGGTTAGTTTATACCTTTAGAAATGACTAAGTGCTCATTTTGTATGTTTCTTGCGTGCTATGGTGTCATATTATGTTTGGAAAGTGGTTTACATATGTGGCATGACGTCATTATAAAGGTAAATGATTTATCTTATTTTGTGCGCAATATGAGTTTTTGGTGTTAAGTAATTCCAATTTTGTTCATGTGTGGTGCTAATGGAAATGAAAGACGTATTCTGCATTGCAACGTCAATTCTTTGGATGTTTAAGAGTCAAACGTTTTATAAAACGTAGTTATTGAAGGAAGCATGTAAGTGGGAAAATAAGGTTTTTTTTTAATGTAGCAAACTTTCTAAAAATAGGAAGTGGTTTGGTGAAATGAAAGTTATATTTAGAAAGTTTAGTAGGTAGCGTTTAAGTAAAAAGGTTTAATCAAATCAGCCAAGGTTTTTATAGAAAATTAAGGTAATGTAGATTAGAATATAATTAATAATAGAATATATATATAAATATGATAGAAAAGAAGGGGGGACGATCGGCCCAAAAAGAAAAGAAGAAAAAAAAAGTGTTTTAGTTAAACTAGGATTTGTTAAGTTAATTATCTAAAAACCCTAACATAATTTTTAGTCTCATCTTGCCTCTCCTCTCCCTTTTTCCGTGACTTCAGCCCAAAGAAAAGAAAAGACAAAATTTTGATCCAAGGTTTAAGGGTTAGATCGCGTAGAAGCAAGTAAGAACGCTAGGTATTAATTATGTCCTTGTTTAATTCTTTTAAAAACATGTAACAATTAATATGATGGATCATTAGGGTTTAAAACTTCTATAATTAATTATGATATAATGATGCTAGAATGATTAGGGCTTGATTAAAGTCATGTTCACGTGATTGGTTAGGTTAGATTTGCGTTAAAACTTGAATTAGGGTTGAGCAGAATTTAGGGATGTGTTCACGAGTGAATATCTCCATGATGGTGATAGGTTTTTGAGTGTTTCTGGACTCTAAACAGTTGCTCATTGAATGTACTTTCCAGAAAATTCAGCCTCGAACGATTTTGAGTTCGGGAAGTCATTCAAATACTGTTTACACTAAAAGTTGTTAAAACAGTAAATACGGGTCAAATTTAGGTCATGTTTAAGAGGGTAAAACCCTAACTTAAACGTGGAATTAAGGTTATCCAATTGACAGTGGTTAAGTTCAATATGTATATAAAGAAACCCCAAAAGTAGAGCTTCTGATTGTATGTCTAAGTATGGTAGTTAGGGCCATACTCTTTAGTGTGCAATCAGATCCGAATTTGGACAGTTTTCAAGTTTGATTTTATTTAGAGTAGTTTCACATGTAATAAGCACTTGGGATTCACAAGGTATTTGATAAAGTCATATAAGAACTTAGGTGATTTTTAGTATAATTTATGGGGGTTAGAAAGCAAGGGTTTTGAGTACGTAAAGACACGCTAAAATTCTGCAATTCTGAATAAATTATAAGTAACTAGTGTAATGTGTTAATGAGGTGATTAAGGTTGAGCATGGTGTCGGGGTGACCCATGATGGTTAATTAAACCCTTAGCATCCATTATATGTATGTTACATGGACTAGAGATTTTAGCTTGGTCGCGTGTAACCGTGGTTATTTGTTTGTATAGTTGCGTGTTGAGATTTGGAAGCTGCATTTGAGCATTCAGGTGAGTTTCATAGCCCCTCTTTTTTGTATGAGTTATTGGAGTGGAAATGATGCAAAGTGTTTGGAAATGTTTTTGATTACTGTGATAATGTGTTGTCAAAGATGCATGGACTATACGTGACTATTGTATGTTGTGTGCTACATGTTTTGTGATGTGATATTGAGAATTGCGACTAAGTCAGGGGGGATCACCTGCGGGTATCCATGGCTTGTTTAGTGGATGGTACTGTGGCCTAGCGAGTAGGAAGGTTACTTTGGGAGTATCTATGGCCTGGGCTAAGGTGGTAACCATAGGGACCTTGGTTACGTTGAGACGTCTTCGTGGTCGTTAGTGGTAATTTGTGTGATTGATTGGATTTGAATGTCAGCTGTATGAGAGTTATTTATTGTCTGCAATGTTTTTCTTTATTATCACAGTAATTTTATCAGCTGGATTTGATTATAGTGTCTTAATACGTATGAACTCTCACCAACATTATGTTTGAGTTTTATGCATCATTTTAAGTAATCATATTTGTGGATGTTGAAGTTAGGAAGAGTGGTAGTGAGACCGTTAGGCTTGATTGGGAGTCATTTCTCCTGAGATTTTATTTTATGTCCTTTGAATTGTTAGATACTTGGATGTTGCTTTGATTTTGTTTAGACTTGTGGATTATGTTTCCTTGTGGACTTTACTATCGTAATGCAAAGCTTTTTATCTTGTGTTGGTATTTTCCATGACACATTTTTTTTTTTAGTGTCCTTTTGATTATCAGTTTTCCTTTAAGTTACCTCTATTGTTGACACCATTGTGTTTTGGTTATTCTTTTGTGATGATATCCATGATGTAGCCTGTGTTTCGACTAGGCTGGGGTGTGAAGATTGGTTATCAGAGCCTTTTTTGGTTTAGAGTAGTAGGGGTTGAGTAGATATACTAGGGAGTCCTTCACGTAGATGCATGTTAGGGCTTAAGCGTTTAGTAGTCCATAATAGTAGGCGTTTTGCCCTCTCTAATTACATGATTATATTTCTTAGTTTTGTTTACAAATAATTAGCTATTTTGATTGCCTTTATTGATTAGTGTGCCTTATCTCTAGCTAATTTATCAAGAGATAAGGCACACTAAATCAGATAAAGGCAATCAAAATAGCTAAAAAAAATTAACAAAACTAAGAAATAAAATCATGTAATTAAGGGGAAAAACGCATACTAGTTATACTACTAAACGCTTAAGCCCTAACATGCGTCTACGTGAAGGACTCCTAGGTTATAGTCTAGGCTCAACCACCTACATCTCTATACACAAGTGAACTTGCAAGTACGATTACGCGGATTCGATGTCAACATGTTGTTTGGTTGATTATGTATGTATATGTATATATATATATATATATATATATATATATATAGGGTGAGGTTCTTTTCAGAACCAAATGAATGTACAGAACTGCGAGAACCAACATCAACCAATCAGATTTTTTAAAATATTTATTTTTATTATTTAATTCAAAAGGGTATAAAAGTAAAAACATAATTTTCATTTCTTTTTGAATTCTTTTTAATAAAAAAACGTTTTTTGGCTATATTTTAGGAATTTATTTTTTTTAATTTTAAATTTTAGACTAATTTTTTTCAACATGCATATTTGGTAAGGTGCATATGTGTTTTTTTTATATAATGTTAGTGTTTAATTGCTTAAACCTCTAATATGTTTCTCACAAACATTTTACATAATCGCATGGAATTAAATAAAGAAGTATTTTACATGTATTGTATACAATTTAGAACAAAAACATTATATACAAAATCTAAAATCATGTGATATACAATTTAAATACAAATTTCTAAAAGTAAAGAATATGTTGTCGTATATGCACATGTATTTTTCTTCACTGGACACTCTTGATTTCTTTCTATGTACATGTGCATTTGAGCTCATTCATATGCCTTTACGTATACGTATTCAAGTTAGTTCATGTGAACTTGTATCTACGACATGCACTTGTGTCTTTACGCTTTAAGTCTTTACCATAACTATCTTCTTGCTAGATTGTATGTACAAAACACATGTGCACTCTTCATATTGCTCATCATAGCCGTACCTGTAACGACAAACAATTATTTAATCATAACATCTAACAAAACACATATGCACGATCTAAACACATATGCATAAACATTAAAACACATACGCACATCATTTTCATTGATTTAATATTAACGACAAACAATTAACAAACGGATTATTTAATCATAACATCTAACAAAACACATATGCACGATCTAAACACATATGCATAAACATTAAAACACATACGCATATCATTTTCATTGATTTAATATTAACCTATCTATCGTATAAAATATAACTAGTATACGTATAATATCATTCTTAGTGTCGAAATCAATAAAATGAGATGATAAATTACGAGATCTGTGTATATCAATCCAAACAACCATTTGTTTGCCAAGAAAAGAAAAACAAAAACAAAATACAAATCATAAGAAGTCTTGGTTAAAAACCTCAAGCCCAAAATAAACTAGATCACAGTTTCATGATTCCAAAACGCCTAGACTTTTTAATTGAATAAAAATGGACTCGGTGGAATCCCAGTATAAGATTCGGTATTTAACTAGAAAAATGATGGATTTCATTTTTTTTCTTCCTTTTTAATCTATACTAACATTTTTTGTCTAATCCTCCTTTTCAATTTGATCGAATATGAAAAACATTTTGATGATAAAAGAAGATACTGGTGTTCCAAATAACATATATGTTTATACGAATACTTTAAAGCGCTGTTACTTTTGTAATCTTTTCAGCACCTACTATTATTATAAAATCGATTAAGCATAGAAAAAGAATACCTTTTCCTTCAATTGAACGAATTTTAGACATTACATCGGCTTTTGATCTTTCTTCATCGATTACGGCTCCAAACACAGACAAGGCACCAAATGGGTACGAAGGATTTGAAAATTGAAGGTTTTGGTTTCAATGAATAGAAAAACGAGAAAAAAGATGTGGTGATTAAGAGGGGGCGGCAGTTTTTTTGACAAAGAATGAGAGGGATGGTTAGGGTTTTGTTAGAGATGATCTGTACCTAAAATTTTGGATCTAACCAAATAAGTGATTGGCTTTTTTTTTCAGTATATGTTATGTTCAATACCCATAATACCCTTTTATCATCTACATATTAATATCTCAAGATCTATTTTATTACAATTATGCCACAAGTATTTTTAAGCGTTGATCAAATAATAGAAGGCTAAGATTGGTTCTCGCAGTTCTGTACATTTATTTGGTTCTGAAAAGAACCTCACACTATATATATATATATATATATATAGTTATGATTGTATATTGATAGAATGGTCGATTTAGAGACCTTTCCTTTCTCATCTAATGTGCGTTAACACCATCTTATTCAAAATGGTTCGAACCCGGACTAACAACAACGAAAATGGGCAACCTGACATCGCTGCCATCATTGCGCAGCAATTGCAAAATATCATTCCCCAGATCGTCACTCAAGTGACAAACAACGTGAACAACGGGAACAACAATAACAACAATGGAAATAACAACAACAACAATGGGAATGGTGGGAACAATGGGTGTTCCTACAAGGGATTTCAGGCATGCAGCCCTAAGGAGTATGACGAAAAGGGATGTGAGATAGCACTTACCTGCTGGATTGAGAAGATGGAATCGGTGATTGATAACAGTGGGTGTACAGAGAATCAGAAGGTGAGATATGCTGCTAGTTCATTTGTTAACAAGGCACTGACATGGTGGAACACTCAAATCCAGGAAAGAGGCCGTGAAGCGGCAATTGGTATGACCTGGAATGATTTTAAGGCTCTGTTAGTGGAGGAATTTTGTCCAAGCAATGAAATGGAAAGGTTGGAGAATGAATTTTGGAATCACAAGATGGTAGGAGCCAACCATGCAGCTTACACAGATCGGTTTCATGAACGGGCCAAGCTGGTTCCACATCTGGTGACACCTGAGTCGGCACGGATCAAAAGGTATGTAGCGGGATTAGCGCCTGAGATTAGGGGAATACTCAAGGCGACTCAGCCAACAACTATCCAGAATGCAATTCTAAGAGCCGGCATACTTACTAACGAGGCGATTAGCTGTGGTACCTTGTCAAAGAGTAATGAGAAGAGGAAGGCAGTGGAGGAGACTGGTAAATCTGGAGGGTCGTGGAGGGATAAAAAGAAGGCGAAAATGGGAGCGGGTTTTGTGGCAACATCTCCTCCTAAAAATGAATTTGTGAACCAATATCCCAAGTGTACTAAGTGCTATACTTATCATCCGGAGGATGGAGTTTGTAGGCTGTGTTTTAACTGTCAAAGACCTGGCCATTTTGCTAAAGATTGTCGGGCACCATTTAAGCGAGCAACTCATGTGAATGCTTTAGAATGGGTTATAATCGGAAGGCTTGTTACAAGTGTGGGAGCCCTAATCACCTTTAGTACAATTTCCCCAAGTTGTACCGAGCATCTGGTCAAACAGGGAATCCGTTAGCTTTGGAAGGCAATCGTAACACCCAAAATAATAGGAATCGAGCTACATGAAGAGCCTTCAATGTGAATGTGAATGCAGTGGAGGCTTTACAGGATCCTAAGGTTGTAACGGGTACTTTTTCTTTGAACGATCATTTTGCTACTGTACTCTTTAATTCTGGAGTTGATTTTAGTTTCATTTCTACTGAATTTGCGCCTTTAGTAAATGTGAAACCTAGTATTATAAATCCTGGTTATGTGATAGAAGTAGAAGATGGTAAGAAAGTAGAAGTTGATAGGATTATCTGTGACTGTAAACTAGAATTAGGAAATTCCCTGTTTAGCATAAATTTGATATCGTTGGATCATGAAAGTTTCGACGTGATTGTGGGGATGGACTGGTTGTCCTAGAACAAGGCTGTGATAGTGTGTCATGAGAAGGTGGATGAAATACCGTTGGAAGGTAGTGGGATACTTAGGTTCAAGGGGGGGGAGTACGTTTTAGGAGAGTAGCCAATAAAAGTTTAATGTACGAGTAGGTTTAGATTGAACACGGAAAGAAAGAGATAATGGGTGATATTTATGTGTTAGTGAGGGATTTGTTGATGTTGTTCCCACGAAGATGTGTAAGGATTAACACCACAGAGACATGTTGAGTTTGAATAGATTTAATTCCTGGTGAAACACCGGGGGGGGGGGTTTGGTTAGCGATGTTCTCCATATCGTTTTAGCACCCTCGGGGAAAAAATGCAAGAAAGAAGAATTGTCTGGTCCAGCTTTCAAGTGGTGCAAGGACATGGGTTTCATACGACTGAGTCATTCTCCGTGGGGAGCACCAGTGTTGTTTGTTAAGAAGAAGGATGCCTTTTTCGTATGGGTATCGATTTTAGATGAATGGTAACAAGGAGTTTAAAAATGTTTATAGAATTCGATTTCCTATCTAGAATTGATGGACTTATTTGTCTAAACTACAAGGTTATGTTATTTCTCCAAGATCACGAGATATATGATCGGGTTTACACCTGCTCTGTGTGTGCATGAGGACGATATTCCAAAAACTGCGTTTCAAACAAGGTATGGAAATTTTGAGTTTATCGTTATGCCTTTCGGATTAACCAATGCACCGGCGGTCTTTATGGATTTGAGAACGAGTTTTGCTTTGTAAAACGTATTTAGGATAGTTTTTTGTTATTGTATTCATCGACGACATTCTTGATTACTCAAAGGTCTAAGGAAGATCATGAAGTCATTTGCTGTTATTTTTAGATTTATTGAGGAAGGAGAGATGGGAAGTTGTATGCTAAATGCTCCCAAGTGGTGAGTTCTGGTTGCATGGAAGTGCATTTCCTTAGTCTCGTGGTTATTAAGTGTGGAATTCACAATGGTACCAAGGTTAAGATAGAGGCAGTAAAGATTTGGAAAAGTCCTACGACGTCGTTGAGATCTTGATACATATTTTTTTTTGAGGGGTTGGCAAGGTTTACTTACGACGTTTCATCGCCAAATTTCTCTATGATTGCGAGGACCCTCTTACCTCGTTGAATCAGTAGAACCATAAGTATTGTGGGGAGTGTGGAATCTAAGTAGTGGCGTCTTTTCTACTTTGAATAAATAATTTTTGTGTGGTAGGCACCGTTATTGTTCCTTTCCGCGATGGATGTTGTTGGATGTTTTTGGAGCAGTTTAAGTGATTCTTCGGATTCTGGGGATTAGGTTGTGGCTTTTTTATGCAAAGAAAAAGAATAAGCGGTAATTGCTTTATGCGGTCTAGGCTATTAATAAAACCCCACGAGGGAAGATTGTACAAACATCTCGTTCTAGAGTGGGAGCGGTGGGGGTTGTTGTTGTTTTGCTCCTTATAATAACTTGGAGACTTTATTTGCTTTATGGTTCGATAAGTGTCTTTTACAGGATCATAAAAATGTCTCTCCAACAACATATTTAATCAGAAGGTGTTGAATAGCCGCTATGGAGGTGGATCGAATTATTTAGTGATTTGTGTGTGAATCGCTATCATCCGGGTTTTTTTTTTTTAAAGCGAATGTGGAGGGCTGAGGCATTGTGTAGGTAGGAAGAGTGTGTCGTGATGTAAAACCTAAACGTGTACGGGCAATTTGGCCTAGAATTATTCAATCTTGAGTAAAAGGATGATTCTGGCCAGTCTAGGGTGATGCGTTCAATCAGGGAACGTTTCTTGCTGGATAGGTTTACATTGGTTTAGAATGAGCAGATGGAAAGGAGAGGAGTCGAAAAAAGTTTGTCCTTTATGGATGAATATGGGTTCAGTTAGTAGGAGATGTAGAGGAACAGTAATTATGGAATGAGGCTCCATTACGGCCGGTTTATTCGTACATATGGAGCGGTATAAAGTTGTATGACCTTCGATATATGTATGGTGAGCCGGGTACATCCTGGAGCGGATAAGATGTACTATGACCTTCGAGATATGTACTGGTGGCCGGGAATGAAGAGGGATATTGCTACCTATGTTAGCGAGTGTTGAACTTGTGCAAAGGTGAAGGTTGAGCATCAAAGGCCTTCAGGCTTATTACAACAACCAGAGATACCTGAATGGAAGTGGGAAAACATCACCATGGACTTCATCACAAAGTTACCTAGAACAAGGAGTGGGCACGATGTGATATGGGTTGTAGTTGATAGATTGACCAAATCAGCACATTTTCTGGCGATACGTGAAGATTATAGTACGGAGAAATTGGCGAGGTTGTACACCGATGAAATTGTCGCGCGTCATGGAGTGCCTATGTCGATTATTTCGGATCGTGATGCACGGTTTACATCACGTCTCTGGAAAACATTTCAGAAAGCCTTAGGAACGCGATTGGATATGAGCACGGCTTATCACCCTCAGACAGATGGACAGAGTGAACATACAATTCAGACGTTGAAGGATATGTTAAGGGCGTGTGTGATAGACTTTGGTGGCAGTTGGGATGTCCACCTACCGTTAGCTGAGTTCTCTTATAACAACAGTTATCACACTAGCATTCGGTGTGCTCCGTTCGAAGCACTATATGGAAGAAAATGTAGGTCACCCGTGTTATGGGCTAAAATTGGGGAAGGTAGTTTGATTGGACCCGAATTGGTGCAGGAAACGACTGATAAAGTAGTGGTTATAAAGGAAAAGCTCCAAGCGGCAAAAGATCGTCAAAAGAGTTATGCAGACAGGGGACGTAAGATGACAGAGTACGAGGTTAGAGATAATGTGTTGTTAAAAGTGTCACCGTGGAAAGGTGTGATGCGTTTTGGGAAAAATGGTAAGTTAGCACTGAGATATGTTGGACCATTCGAGATCTTTGGGAGGATCGGCCCTGTAGCTTATCGGTTAAGATTGCCTGAGGAATTGATTGGTGTACATGACACATTCCATGTGTCAAATTTGAAGAAGTGTTTGGGGAATGCTAATTTGCATGTGCCGTTGAATGAAATCAAAATCGACAAGACTTTACGTTTTGTTGAGGAACCTGTAGAAATTATGGATCGTGAGGTTAAGAGTTTGAAACGTAGTAGAATTCCACTTGTGAAAGTTCGTTGGAATTCAAAGCGTGGTCCCGAGTTCACTTGGGAACGCGAAGACTATATGAAGTCTAAGTATCCTCAGTTATTTGTTGATCGTGCTGTTGAACCAACTAGTTAAATCTCGGGATGAGATTTCCATAAGGAGGGGATACTGTGACAACCGTGATTTGAGCAGGTTAGTTTATACCTTTAGAAATGGCTAAGTGCCCATTTTGTATGTTTCTTGTGTGCTATGTGTTCTATATATATGTTGAAGTGGTTTACATATGTGCATGACGTCATTTTAGAGGTAAATGATTATCTTATTTTGTGAGCATATGAGTTTGGTGTTAAGTATTCCATTTGTTCACGTGTGGTGATAATGGAAATGAAAGACGTGTTGCATGCATTGCAACGTCAATTCTTGGTTTTTAAGAGTCAGGCGTTTATAAAAAGTGTAAGTTATTAGAAAGGAAGCATGTGAGTGAAATATAGAAGTTTGTAACAAACTTTCTAAAAATAGGAAGTGGTTTGGTGAAATGAAAGTTATATTTAGAAAGTTTAGTAAGTAGCGTTTAAGTAAAAAGGTTTAATCAAATTAGCCAAGGTTTTTGTAGAAAATTAAGGTAATGTAGATTAAAATATAATTAATAATAATAATATTAATATATATATATATATATATATATATATATATATATGATAGAAAAGAAGGGGGGACGATCGGCCTAAAAAGAAAAGAAGAAAAAAAAAGTGTTTTAGTTAAACTAGGATTTGTTAAGTTGATTATCTAAAAACCCTAACATAATTTTTAGTCTCATCTTGCCTCTCCTCTCCCTCTTGCCATCACTTCAGCCCCAAAGAAAAGAGAAGACAAAATTTTGATCCAAGGTTTAAGGGTTTGATCGCGTAGAAGCAAGTAAGAATGCTAGGTATTAATTTTGTCCTTGTTTAATTCTTTTAAAAACATGTAACAATTAATATGATGAATCATTAGGGTTTAAAACTTCTGTAATTAATGATGATATAATGATGCTAGAATGATTAGGGCTTGATTAGAGTCATGTTCACGCGATTGGTTAGGTTAGATTTGCGTTAAAACTTGAATTAGGGTTGAGCAAAATCTAGGGCTGTATTCACGAGTGAATATCTCCATGATAGTGATAGGTTTTTGAGTGTTTTTGGACTCTAAACAGTAGCTCATTGAATTTACTTTCCAGAAAATTTGTCCTCGAACAATTTTGAGTTCGGGACGTCATTCAAATATTGTTTACACTAAAAGTTGTCAAAACAGTAAATACGGGTCAGATTTAGGTCATGTTTAAGAGGGTAAAACCATAACTTAAAAGTGGAATTAAGGTTATCCAATTGACAGTGGTTAAGTTCAATATGTATATAATAAAACCCCAAAAGGAGATCTTCTGATTGTATGTCTAAGTATGGTAGTTAGGGCCATACTTTTTAGTGTGCAATCAGATCTGAATTGGGACAGTTTTGAAGTTTGATTTTATTTAGGGTAGTTGCACATGTAATGATCACTTGGGATTCACCAGGTATTTGATAAACTCATATAAGAACTTAGGTGATTTTTGGTATAATTTATGGGGGTTAGCAAGCAAGGGTTTTGAGTACGTAAAGACACGCTAAAATTCTGCAATTATGAATAAATTATAAGTAACTAATGTAATGTGTTAATGAGGTGGTTAAGGTTGGGCATGGTGTCGGGGTGACCTATGATGATTAATTAAACCCTTAGGCATCCATCATATGTGTGTTACATGGACTAGAGCTTTTAGCTTGGTCGCGTGTAACTGTGGTTATTTGTTTGTATAGTTGCGTGTTGAGATTTGAAAGTTGCGTTTGAGCATTCAGGTGAGTTTCATAGCCCCTTTTTTTCGTATGAGTTATTGGGGTGGAAATGATGCAAAGTGTTTGGAAATGTTTTCGATTACCGTGATAATGTGTTGTCAAAGATGCATGGACTATACGTGACTATTATATGTTGTGTGCTACATGTTTTGTGATGTGATATTGAGAATTGCGACTAAGTCAGGGGGGATCACCTGCGGGTATCCATGGCCTATTTAGTGGATGGTATTGTGGCCTAGCGAGCAGGAAGGTTACTTTGAGAGTATCCATGGCCTGGGCTAAGGGGGTAACCACAGGACCTGTGTACGCTATGAGACGTCTTGTTGTCGTTTGCTAGGTATTTGTGTGATTGATTGGATTTGCATGTTAGCCTGTATGATAGTTCATTTATTGTCCTGCAATGTTTTCTTTATTATCACAGTAATTTACAGTTGGATTTGATTATCGTGTCTTAAACCTATGACTCTCACCAACATTATGTTGACGTTTTAAGCATCATTTTCAGGTAATCATATTGAGGATGTTGAAGTTAGGAAGAGTGGCTAGTGAGACCGTAGGCTTGCATGCGGAGTCATTCTCCTAGAGATTTTATTTATGTCCTTTGAATTGTTTGATACTTGGATGTTTGTTGATTTTGTTTAGACTTATGGATTATGTTTCCTTGTGGTATGACTTTACTATCGTAATGCAAGACTTCTTTATCTTGTGTTGGGTATTGTCATGACACATAGTGTCCCATTTGATTTTCCTTTTCCTTTAGTTCTCTCTATTGTTGACACCATTGTGTTGTGATGATATCCATGATGTTACGCCTCGTGTTTCCGCCTAGGCGTGGTGTGACATATCAGTATTGTCTACTCCTGTAGAAGAAATACCATTTGAATTAAAATTCACATTTTCCTTAGAGATGACATGAGGTTGTGAAACAGTGATCAGATTTGTCCTAACGCTTGCTCTAACTTTGTTGATAGGTACAAATTTGTCTACCCTAGAAGTCTTAAAAAAATTGATCCTAAACATTCTAGGTGCAATCACATTGTCATTTTTCACAACGTTTGATTCTGAGGTGGAAGGAATCGAGTTTGAAGTGACTGGGTTAGACAAAGCATTCGACTTATCAACCTTAGGAAGAACCTTAGAATTTGGAAAGGGAGTTACAGAATACAGTTTTAGTTTGGAAGAAGAAGGTGGTTTCCCCAAGATTGATTGCTTTGTAAACTTAGTACTCGTACTCGTTCCTTTGATGGTGTCCTTTTGTTCAGAAACCTTATCAAATAACTGGGCTCTTAGCTTAGCATTTTTCAAATATGGTATTTTTTAACTTTTCTTACAAAGAGTCAGTTATTACTTTGGTTTGAGCTCATGTCGTGCTGATAGAGTCAAATAGGTTCTTGTATGTAGTCTTAAGATGTTCATTTTCTTTTGCTTTATTTAAGACCTGAAACTCTAATTCCACGTTCTCATTTTCTAGTTTCTGAGACAAATGTTCAAGGGTATATGATACACATGAAGTATCCTTACTTTTACCCTTGAGATCTCCCAACTGAGCTTGCAACCGTTCAATCTTTTGTTGCATGTCATTGTAAGCTTTATCGTACGAAATTTTGTCATATTTTCATTCTTCATATTTTTTGTACCAATCATTCCAAAGTTTAGCATATTCAGTTTCCTTTTTAATGGTACTGTTTTCAAACTGTTCTTTCATACGTTCCAGCTCAGTTTGGAGATCGGATGATTCAACAACAGTGGGATTTTGCACAATAGACATAATATCCTGACTGACAACTACTTGCAAGAGACGCTCAATTTCCAATTCCAATGCCTTTTGCTTAGCAAGAGATTCATCAGCTTCGTTTGCAAGAGATTTAAAGTCTTGAACAAATTTAGCTGCTTCTTTCAAAAATTGTATCTCGAAATTTTGCACCCTAGCATCAACTTGGTTAACGATAGGATAAATTTCTTCCTTTACAATTTTGAGAATTTCTTGATGAGCAGAGGACGACCAATTGTCTATATTTAAAGTCATTTTTTGTTTGACAACACGTTAAAGAGTCACAATGGTGCTTTTTACCTCATTCAGAAATTTCCGAGCAACACTTGGAGAAGTATCATCCGAAAACTCTTCATTTGGTAAAGAAATTGTTTTTGAAACACTGGCCATTTTGAAAGTATTTGAAAAATACGACTCTTCTCGTGACATGGCCTTTTGAGAAACAAAAACCTCTGAAAGTTGATTTATCTTTGCATAATTTGCCGGTTTTATTTCTTTGTTCAATTGTTTCATTTTTAAGCGACTCTCTTGAGCAAGTTGTAGTGTCTCCTCCGAATCATACACAACAGGAGGATCATGCTTTTCTAACAGAACTTTGCCATTATACAAACTTTGTTGTTTCTGCTGAGCTTGCTTGAGATAAAAAGGATTTTGATAACCCCAAAGCCATTTTCTGATCGGTGTGGTAAAACGAGTCTGGTTTAGGTGAAAGCATATGCATCGTTTAAATTGATTGACCTGTTTTAACCAAAATATTATCTAATTCCTTTATCTTTTTCTCAAGTTGAATTCGTTTATCAAGAAGCTCATTTTCGCGTATTTTGAATTCAGACTTCAACTTTTTATTTTATTTTTGAAGAAAGGAAACAGTTGACTTTTCTTTTGAAAGTTGGTTATTTAGATTTGAAATCTCCTCATTCAAAGTTGTTATTTGTTTACCGGAACTTAAGTGAAGTGCATTTATCTTTTTAGTAAGACATTGTTCTTGATAAACAGACTTTTGATAACACCTTTCAAGTTTGTCATATTTTTCCTGATTGATTTCAAAACACTGTTTTTGAGTTTTATGTCTAGCAAGCTCAGTGGTCAATTCAGCATTTGTTTCTTTCATCTTGTGATTGACCGAGTTGACTTTCTCAACTTCAATTGCCAAATTATTATATAATGAATCATATAAAGCTCGTGTTTCCTCAGCAGAAGCAAGATTTTGTTCTACTGTTCCCCCACTTTGTTCCACACTAGGCATCACAGGGATAACATTGCTGTCATTCTATTGACCTTAATGTGGTTCAGGAATGGGTTTGAGTATCTCAGAATACTCCTCCTCTTGAGTAAACATATTGAAGATATCATTATCATAACAATTATCATAATGGTGTACCTCAGCTAATCCATCTGAGTCATAGATGGGAGCTTTGTCAGTCTGAATACCCGATGTCGATGCTTGCTGCAAATTTGCCATCAAAATGCAGTTTGCATTGACTTCCTCAATCTCATCGATATCTCCTGCAGCAGCCATCAAATCAAACTCTTCAGCTTGGAGTTGGATCCCTGCTTCTTCCTTTTGAGCAATCAGTAACTGAGTCTAAAGATAAGCATCGTCCCTTCTCCTTGGTCTAACTGTGTAGTTCCTAGCAAGATGACCCAATCCTCTGCAGTTGTAACACCTGACCTGATTTCCATTGTTCCCATTACCATTACCCTCAGCTCGTGCTGCTACAACATTACCAATACCATTCTGATTTGTATTCTGATTAGTAATCCCCGGAACAACAATAAGTCCATTCTGGTTACCAACATTCTGAATACCCAGATTCTGGACTGCATGCTGATTAACCTGATTCCCGACATTCTGAACTGCATTATACCCATTCTGATTCCCAATATTCTGCCCAGCATACTGTCAAAACTGATTCCCACCATAACCTCCAACCATCTGCATCTGTCTGTCTTGACCCATATTTATACCCGGGTGAGCAATCTACCTGTTGCGTGGGTTAGATAAAATTCTCTGATTGTTGTTGGTTGGTGTAGAGTTAAGTTTGGATGCCTTAGCTATTAGAAAAAGTGCCATGTTCATTGCAGCTGTGGGATCTGAAATGTCATCGGGATTAATCATTGATTGTTGCATGAAGTTGTTGTTGGGTTGTGGTTGTTGTAAATGGGTAATCTGTGATGGATGATCTTGGTGAAACACTGAATTATCATAGAGATTGTGAGAATTTGCCATCAATGCCAATGGATCATGTGATCTTGCAAGTCGTTCCGCCCTTAGCTCATTCACCTCCACCTGATTGTATTTCAAGAAATCATAAAACTGAGTGTAATCTACAGTATTCAAGTCCTTAGTCTGGTGAACAATGGTAACATGCCTTTTCCGTTCTAGTTGTAAGTTGTTAAGGAACTTGAGATTGCTGGCAATCTTTTCTGGAAAGTGCTTGTTTGTTTTGAAGTCATTCATGAGCTTTGAGAAACGATGATAGTAGGACTCAATCGATTCTCCATCAGTAGAAGCAAAATTTTCCCATTCATTAAACAACTTACCCTTTTTCTCCTGAAGGCCAATATCAGAACCTTTCATCATTTGCTGAACACGTAACCAGATTTCCTGAGCAGTTTCACAACTATCAACAGCACCATAGATGTCTTCAGGAAGACCCATGAGAATCGTCTGAATAACTTGATCATCAGCTTCCATTTTAATGACTTCTTTCTCAGTGAGTTCATCATCAGTCTGTTCATGAAACGTTTCAGCGACTGGAACTTCACGGTCTGGATCACCTGGTTCAGCAATCATTCGTCTGACATATGGACCATTGAGAATGGAATTGTAGAGTAACTTTCCATTTGGTCTACTCTTTGCATAACGAAGAAGACGAAAAGACCATGGAACATAGTTGTCTTTGTTAAGCATAGGTGGATGAGTTTCAGAACCAGCAGCATAAATATCTTGTTGAGTCGACATTGCAAAATTTATGTGAAATGATAAGTTATGATCGTTTTAGTTATCAGTGATTATTAGTTGTTCTTGAATCAATTTAAGTCATTTGTTCTTGAGCTTATACTACATTTTACAATTCTTGATGAAACCGGGGAAAAATTTCACGGGATTTTACACACCAAAGAAAAGCCGTATAAAACCTTTAAGCAAAATGGTATAAATCGCCCCCTTAAAAGACAGGTATAAATCGCCCCCCTTAAAAGATAGGTATAAATCGCCGTCCTTAAGAAACAGGTATAAATCGCCCCCTTAAAAGACAGTGCATAAATCACCGGAATTTGCCAATGTATAAATCGCCACCTTAAAAGACAGGTATAAATCGCCGTACACAAATGAGTATAAATCGCCGTATTCAAACCAGTATAAATCGCCGTACTCAAAGGTGTATAAATTGCCGTAAGCAAGGACGTATAAATCGCCGCCTACAAAAGTGTATAAATCGCCGTATTCAAAAAATACATATAAACAGCCGTCTTCAAGCGTATAAGTCGCCGTATCCAAACTTTCCAGAAAAGCAACTTTTGAATCACTTAAAAAACACACTTTTTGACGATTTTGAATGATTTTTCTTGTACAACTTTCTTTTCAAAGGCAAGAAGGAGCATAAAAACACAAACTTTAAGGTTTTAAACACAAAAAAATTCCGGATCAAGATTTGTACTTGAAAAAACCTTCGAACCAAAAACTTGAGAAAGATGATGTTTTCTTGGATCTTTGCTTGTACACCTTGTATAACTTAGATACTAGAGCAATATACCAAGGTATATGATCTTTTAGTGTACCAAAAAGCTTCGAAACCAAAAAAATAAAGAAAGGACGAGTAGAAAAAAAACGTGTAAAACCACACAAGAACAAAGAAAGAAAACACTAATAGCTCCTTAGCTCTTGATACCACATGTTAACCTTATCACATCACATATATCACACGAAATAGATGAGATTTTTAGAGAGAGAAAGAGGGTTTGTGAAGGGTATTTATAGTACAAGGGAGTAGAAAAACCCTAATTGGTTCGTGTGGGCTTTTCTTGGGCCGTTCCTAATAGAAGTGGGATATAATCCCAACACCTAGGCCCAATTAGCTTAAATGAATTCCCAGAAACTACGTTTTCCTATACAAGGCTCGAGAATTATAATGACCATCACTTTACATAAAAACACGGCTAACACTATGTCTTAGACAAGCTAGGATTTAGAATTAGATGGCGTACTTGGATTAAAGTTGGTTAAATGTTGGCTAGGACTTCTATCCTCGTCAATAGGAGTCCTACTTCGAAGTTTTCCTTAAGGAGAGGATTGAGACAAGGGGACCCTTTATCGCCATTCTTATTTATCATTGTTATGGAAGGTCTTCATATGGACCTTAACGACGGTTTGACAGCCAATATGTTTCATAAAGTCACGATTGGTTCCTCGAGTATCCATTTATCCTACCTTTTTTATGTCGATGATGTCATTATCCTCTCCGAGTGGAACCAATATGATATGTAAAATATTATACGGATCCTTAACATCTTTTACATTGCTTCTAGCCTAAAGATTAATATTCATAAATCAAACATTTTTTAAGTTGGGGTCTCGAATAATGAGATCGTTTCTATGGTTGCGTGCACTAGTTGTGAACCATGTTCTTCCCCTTTTTCTTATCTTGGTTTACCTATTGGTTCAAATATGAGTTGTATTGTGAATTGGCAGGTTATTAGTGATCGTTTTAAAGATAGAATGTCGGGTTGGAAGGCCAACCTCCTTTCCATAGGCGGGCATCTTACTCTCATCAAATCTGTGTTAGAAAGTCTTGGTATTTATTACTTATCTATATTCCAGGTTCCTGAAATGGTTGTTAAGTCCCTTAAAAGCCTTCATGATGCGTTCTTTTAGGGTGGTCACGAAGACACCAAGAAGATTACATTGGTCAAATGGTTGAATATTCTTGCTTCTCTTGATAAAGGAGGCCTCGGCGTTGGTAGCCTTAAAGCTTTCAATAAGGCTCTTCTGTTAAAATGGAGATGGCGTCTCTTTCAAAATCCGAATGCCCTCTGGGTTCATGTGGTTAAAGCCATCCATGGTGATGAAGCAGGTGTCGATTTTAGAGGCTGTCAAACGAACGGAGTATGGGCTAGCATTGTTGGAACGATTAATCATCTTCACTCGAGTGGTATCGTTCCTCTTAACTCCATTCGTTTCAAGGTTAGTGACGGATTTTCCATTCATTTTTGGAAGGATACATGGTTAGGTGACGAGCCCCTTTATATTATATATAACATATTATTCCATCTCGTTAATAAAAAGGATTGTTTTATTCGTCAACATATTGTCATGGCTCTTAGGATTGGGACTGGAGTAGGCCGATCACAATAGGTAGAATGAAAACCGAATTTGATAATCTTATTCTCGATATTGCTAGTTTGGAGAGTGATGAGATTGTAGGTTTTGATTCGTGCATTTGGAATCTTTCCAATGATGATACTTTCTCGGTGATTAAGGTTAGGAAGCACATTGAGGAGTGTTCTCTTCCTATGTTATCCCCAAGCACTCGTTGGTATTAGATGATCCCTAAAAAGATCAATATTTTCATGTGGCGGATGTTCTTAGATTGGCTTCTTAATTGCTTAAACTTGTCTTCCTGAGGTTTGAACCTTGATTCGATTTCTTGCATGGTTTGTAACGGGTCCGTTGAATCAAATACGCATACCTTTTTCACTTGTGATACGACTACTTCTGTTTGGCGGCTTGTTCAATCTTGGACTAGTTTTTCATTCCCAATCTTTTGCTCGTGTGAAGACTGGGACTTTTGGTTTGATTCGTGGCACGCTTCTAAGGACAAGAAGTCTCGTGCTTTATACCATCTTCGCGGCTACCTATTGGACCCTTTGGCGTTACAGAAACAATATCACTTTTAACTCTCAATCTATGAGGAAATGTGATATTTTTGATTTTATTTGTCTTGTTTCTTTTTCTTGGCTTAAATCTAAAGGTAATCTTTGTAGTAGCTGGAATGATTGGTTGCTGATGAGGTGTCATTTTATATACTTTTGTGGGGTCATTTAACCCCCTAAATTATGCAAATATGCCCAGTTATGTGCTTAATCATTTGTTTTTATGTTTTTAGCACTTGGATGGCTTTTGGAGGAAATACACGTGACTTGGGCTCGATTGGAGAAGAAACGGACAAGACTAGGACTCTACACCAACTATCTTGAAGAAAATCATACAGTGCGTGGAGACGGCGTCGCTAATTACAAGCGACGGCGTCAAAATATTCAAGGGACGACGTCACGGATTTCTAGACGGCGTCAGAACGAAGCCAACTTAAAGAAACCCTAGAAGACCTTGCGCCACGACGGCGTCGGGACTATAACGCGACGCCGTCGTGCCTGTTTTCCTATATATACAAATTCATTTTTAGGGTTTTAAGTGTGCAACTTTTGGGAGACGAACCCTATTATCATTAGTCAAGTTTAGCAGTTGTATAGGTCGTTTTTAGGGTGCTAAAACCCTCTTGTATCAGCCTTGAACACATGTTTTAATCAAATTAAGTTCATCTATCCCTTTAATCTTTCAATATGTCTATGTGTTGTTTGATTAAACCTTGTTCTTCTTATTTGTTTTACATGCTAGGTTGGATCCTTTAGTATTTACTTATGATTGCATGAAACTTAATACGTAGATCCTTTTAATTTTGCTTATTGTGATGGATGCGCGCGTTAGGCTTTCAAAAACTAGCCATAAGATATTAAATTGGCATAGACAAGGTTGCAAAAAGCACTAGGCGCTAGTCGGGCGGTCGACCGCCGCCTAGCTAGTAATCGGTGGAGGCGGCGCCTAGGCGGGGGCCTAGGCGGATTGAACTTTTCTATATAAAATTTTTAAAATTATATGTATATTTGATAAATTTTAGCACAAATAGCTAAGTAGGTCTACAAAAGATTGGATATTAGGCTTTAAATGTAAATTAAGGCTTTAAATTAGTTAAATTAGGGTTTTTTCTAAGTAAAGTCTCATTTTTCTATTTCTTTTCTTCTCATCTACAATAATTACATCACAAAGTGTATTCTTAAACACCATTTAGAAACAAGATATGACCAATTGAATGAAAAAACCTAATTTAAAATTTTAAAAATCGAGTTGACCGTCGCTGACCGGCGTTGACCGTCGTGTTGACCGCTTTTTTGGCCGCCTAGACCGCTTTTTACAACACTGGGTATCGACGTCCAGGGAAACCAGAGGTTTAGAAAGGTTTTACCATCCGGTAACAATTCTATAATTACTACCGTACCCTCTAATATGGTGATTACTTTTAAGATATTTAAAAGCATGAATGTTACTACTTTGGAGCCTTGTAATAGTCTTCATAATACCTTACTTGTGCGTTGCCTTAACGGAATATTACATAGACGACGGGTTCATGTAATTCGTTCATGACTTAGGAAATACTTACCCAGATCATCACAAGTGTGACAAAGCACCAAAATTAGGAGAAGCATAATAAGGAGTAGTGCATGATTAAGTAAATACATTCGTTTATCATATAGTTATCACAAAGTAGATTAGATTTATATTTAGTTTAATTAGTTAAAACAAACCAACCTCTCAAACCATGATATTTATCTGCTTTTATAAAAACATAAAAATACAAAAGAATCTTCTCTCAACCCCGTAAACCTTTGTTAGATTCTGCTCGAGCCTTCCCAACCTATTCCCTAAGAGAACGATAACAACCCCCGAGTCTTGCCTTACTACACTTCAACGGTTAGGTACTCTACCTAGGGGATTGTAAAACTCCTTGCGAGTTACAAAACCCGCATCAAGTTTTTGGCGCCGCTGCGTGGGGAATAGTTAAGTTTTGATCACTGTTTACCTTAGGTCTACTCGCTTGATTCCTATCAAGTAAGAATTTTATTTTCAATTAATTAGCTTTCTCGTAGTCTATCTTTTCTTTGTTCATTTGTTTTGTAATTTTTATTGACTATTCCATTCTTCATTATGGAGAACGCGAATCCACCACCGACCAATAACCCACCTGCCCTACTAACTGCGCTTCGCGCAAAGGTTGTCCAAGAGCTCAACGAGCTACAGGTAATCTCAGCGTATGTCGACTCTTGCCTGGAGAACATTTACCAATTTCTTAATGGTTCCACGTAACCACCTAATGAAATTGATATGGATGACCTTGAGCCCGATGATGAATCGGTAGACACACCACTTGTTTCTCCTTTTCTAGACTCGAATAATGATTCTGATGATGGTGAAGTCCTAAATGAGCTAGAAGAATATGGTAATGCAGAACAGTTATGCCGCCATAGGGTAATTAACAGTTTTGATGGGGATGACTTGGCATTCCAATGTATGATTGGCTTTAGGAAGTTTGTCGCCTACTTTGACCCCTTTTTACCAATGAGCATTATTACGCGGAAGGCCTATAATACTATAATGGTAGAAGGATTAGAAAATACAGGGAAGAACGTAGTTGCTATTGTTAGGGATGTCTGTGTCTTTGTAGGGAGTTTCACTTACATCACATATTTTGTGGTATTAAAAGACATAGGAGAGTTTATTCTAAGAGATATGGCTGAAGTTGTGATGGGCAAACCCTTTAGAAAAGTCTCTAAACTTGAATATGATTATGCTAAGGGATTAATGTCTTTCACTAGGATCTTTGACAATTACACATTCCAAATGCCCCACACTATACATAGGTTTAAAAGTTGGGGACACGTGTCATGGAGTAAGATCCCACCTATCCTTGTGCTAAGTCAAAGAGATTTAACTAACGAATTTAGAAATGCCTACGAGAAGAATAAATTTATGTACAAGAATTGTTTGAACCTAGGCCCCGCATACCAAGTGGATGAAAGTATGAAAGAATGACTCATCCGTGGGCATGTGAGCTTGCATGAAGTCACGTAAGGAGTAGTGTGACTCCGAGTCTAGCTAAAAGACTCACTAATAAAGAAAAGCGCTTTTTGGGAGGCAACTCAATATTTATTTCCCGCATTTAGGAGTGTCTTGTGTTTTAACTCTTTATTGTTTGTTCTTTTATGTTTGAATCATTTGCGATCATGCTTTGTTTTGTTTTTAACTTCGTCTTATTAACTATCAAAGGTATTTTGCATCAAATAAGTGTAGGGGAAAATATATGGTTTATAAGAACCAATTCAAACATACAAAATAAACTGTTTAGATTAATTCGCGTCAGTTTTGAGTCATATGATTGTAATGATTAATCTCAGGTTTTATATAGTATTTTACACAAGGAATAACTAATAGAATTGCGTACAGGAAATTTTTCAAGAAAAAACGAAATTGAAATTCTCACAGAACATGGAAACGGCGTCAGGATTTTTCCTGACGGCGTCGCGTCTCCAGGTCTGTGAAAATTCGAATTTTTTTTATTATTTTTGAAAAATGATTTGTACAATATCCAAAATTTGTATTTTTCTTATAAACCTGCAGAAACCTATGATTATATCATCACTCTCATCCTATCTTTACTGCTTTCATAAAGTCAACCTTAAAAGTTTCGTTGTATATATTATTATCCCGCCGATTTTACGCCAGGTGTAGTTGTCTTTGTCTTTGATTTACAGGTTCTATTTGATAAGAAGAAGCTTGGAAGTTCTTAAGAAGTTTCCAAATGACGATTCTTGGAGGACAATTTAACCAGTTATCGCATGTTTCTTCTCCATTATTGAGCAAACCATGAGAGTACTAGTCAGTGACGAAGCCAGGATTTGTTGTTTGGGTTGACCACAAAAATATCGAAAAACTTGAAAACGTTAGAAGAGATAATGTGACAAGATTATAGTAACAACTTTTAGTGAATAGTTAGCCGAACGCTGAATTTTAAGTTAAATAATAACTATATAATGCTACTATTAGATATTTCTAATGTTGGTATTTACTTTGCTATTAGAAGTTACAAACAAATACTGTGTTTGCAATGGGTGAGCCAACATATTTAAGGTGGGTCAAATATTTAATATAGACCAAATTCACTACATGTAATATTATAAATTATGAGCAAGTGAACTTTCTTTAGACTTTTGGGATGGGCCATAACATACCCTCCTCTACAAGTGGCTCCGTCCCTGGTGCTAGTTTCTTTTACTTGTTTTCTTTTCTCTTTATTCGTTTTACGAGTACTTTTAAGAACATTGGGGACAACAAGTGTAGGAGGAAATAAGCCTTAAAAACTATTCCTTCAATTGTCATTTGCTTTGTCCTTAAAATGATGTGTAATATATCGAAACACAGCGTAGAAGGTAATTTTAACCAAAATTTAAAAAAAAATTATGACACACACCGACGAAACCAAGTGTTATTAGCATCTCATGGATAGGAATTTATATGACTAGCACAAAAACCCTCAAAATTTCACCCCAAAATTATGAGGTTCGCCTTTAGATCTTTAGAAATTTGGGTATCCATTTTTGATACCCAAGATAATTTTACCTTTAGCTTGTTCGAGTTAAGGTTCGAATGCAATCGTATGTGTCTATTCCGTCGTTACAGATGTGTATGTATGATTTTGTCGCCTTTTCTGGAGCATTGGTATCGGTTTAAAATTATATGAGTGTACCGGTAGTGTATTAAATTCTAGAACTTGTTTTTGTGATGCATCCCGAGACAGCATAGTGTGAATTAGGATTTGATAAATGATAAGAGGCACTAGGATAACCCATGTTTTAACCCTCTAATTATTACGATGGTCACCTCGATCATATAACTATCCCACACCCTTGCCATGCACTTATTTTTAATGCAGGATACCCCTAGTACACCCCTCCGAGCCTACCCTTTTTCACGGTTCTCGTAATTTTCTGGTTAATCCGGACTATTAATGAAGAACATTGTCACCCTTGAACCAATTGTTACACCCAAATCGCCTTAGCCTACCTTGTATGTACTCGCTTTTAGTACATTATTGTTTTAACCCAAGTTAATTATTTGAGTACACGGTTGCTAAGTCCTTATCCTTATAAATACAATTTTGGGACGATTGGGATTCATGGTAGTATTTATTTCGTAGAAGAATGGGGAAGAAAAGTTAAGTTAATACCCCTATATGTTTGTCAAATGATCTCCATGTTATGTTGATTCACCTCAATTCGGGTCATTAGTTAGATTATAATTACGAGTTCTAAAACTCAAGTGTAGGGTGTGTTTATAAACCCCAAGTTATGATGTGTTATGTTCCAAAAAAAGAGGAGAAAAATAGAAAAGAAAAAGAAAAGAGATTGATGTAGAGTTTGTATATTTTTGTCCGAGTCTTTGGCTTAGCAACCCAATCAGCATGTATTCTTATAAATAATTAGCTAACCCTTTCACCCCAAATTCACCCAAAAAGCCACCCCCAAATATATATCATCCGTTTCCGTTTCCATTAATGTTATCTTACACCTACACCCTACAACCCTTAAAAGACCTCTTTGATAGTAATGACTAGTACTTGCGCTTAGCGGTGGAGGTTTGATCATTTACCAAGCCTATAGTAATTTGTATGCTACGACAGGTAATGAGTGTTAATTTTTGGTTTCCTATACTGTTATAATTCATTATACACCCAAGTGAAAGAGAGAATTCAAACACTTATGTGATGTGCTAATATATACTTTATGTGCTTTTAATTACGAGGTCTAGAAAGTTGTGCCGTAAATTGCTTTTAAAGAGTAGGTTAAATGCCCCCAATATTGTTATTGTCTAGGTAAAAAAGCTCATTTGCTTGAGGACAAGCAAATCTCATGTGTAGGGGTATTTGATGAGGTGTTATTTTATACATTTTTTTGGGTCATTTGACCCCCAAATCATGCAAATGTGCCCAGATTATGTGCTTAATCCTTTGTTTTTGTATTTTTTGCACTTAGATGGATTTTGAAGGAAATACACGTGACTTAAGCTCGATTGGAGAAGAAACGGACAAGACTACGACTCTACACCAACTATCTTGAAGAAAATCATACAGTGTGTGGAGACGGCTTCGCCAATTACAAGCGACAGCCTCAAAATATTCAAGGGACGGCGTCACAGATTTCTAGACGGCGTCAGAACGAAGCCGACTTAAAGAAACCCTAGAAGACCTTGCGGCACGACGGCGTCAGGACTATAACGCGACGCCGTCGCGCCTGTTTTCCCATATATACAAATCCGTTTTTAGGGTTTTAAGTGTGTAACTTTTGGGAGACGAACCCTATGATCATTAGTCGAGTTTAGCAGCTGTGTAGGCTGTTTTTAGGGTGTTAAAACCCTCTTGTATCAGCCTTGAACACGTGTTTTAATCAAGTGAATTTCATCTATCCCTTTAATCTTTTAATATGTCTATGTGTTGTTTGATTAAACATTGTTCTTCTCCTTTGTTTAACATGCTAGGCTAGATCATTTAGTATTTACTTATGATTG
This sequence comes from Tanacetum coccineum, assembly GCA_026074375.1. Taxonomy (NCBI): domain Eukaryota; kingdom Viridiplantae; phylum Streptophyta; class Magnoliopsida; order Asterales; family Asteraceae; genus Tanacetum; species Tanacetum coccineum. The sequence goes on from BQNB010029852.1 coordinate 42,021, forward strand.
CATGAAACTTAATATGTAGATCCTTTTAATGTTGCTTCTTGCGATGGATGTGCGCGTTAGGCTTTAGAAAACTAGCCATAAGATATTCAATTGGCATAGACGTCTAGGGAAACGCGAGTGTGTAGAAAAGATACCATCGGTAACAGTCTTCATACTACCTTACCCCTAATATGGTTGATCCCTCTTAAGATATTTCAAATGCATGTCATGTATACTTAGGGGCCTTGTAATAGTCTTCATACTACCTTACTTGTGCGTTGCCTTAACGGAATATTACATAGATGGCGGGTTCGTGTAATTCGTTCATTACTTAGGAAATACTTACACAGATCATCACAAGTGTGACAAAGCAACATAATTAGGAGAAGCATAATAAGGAGTAGTGCATGATTAATTAAATACGTTCGTTTATCATATAGTTATCACCAAAGTAGATTAGATTTATATTTAGTTTAATTAGTTAAAACAAACCAACCTCTCAAACCATGATATTTACCTGCTTTTATAAAAACATAAAAATACAAAAAGAATCTTCTCTCAACCCCGTAGACCTTTGTTAGATTCTGCTCGAGCCTTCCCAACCTATTCACCTAGAGAACGATAACAACCCCCGAGTCTTGCCTTACTACACTACAACGGTTAGGTACTCTGCCTAGGGGGTTGTAAAACTCCTTGCGAGTTACAAAACCCGCATCAGTTGCAATCGCCCTTGTAATTGCTAGCGCCTTGCTAGTCTTTCTTTTCTAATATATATGTTAGCTGTTAAAAAAAAAGTTAAAACGTGTAATAATTAAGTAAGTAATCGGGTCGACCCATGGACTATCCATAGATCCAAACACCCCAACTATCTCATGTAAGTTTAAATACCCTCTCCACACATGGAGAAGGTGTTGGTTCATTTGTGATAATATTACATTTCTCTTATTCCTTTCTCTCTTTAGAAAGTTATCAACCTTTTCTCTCTCTAGACTTCTTGCTATAATCATTGTTTGTGTGAGTGATACTATTCTACACTAACGAACGGGTGTCATTATTACTAATAGGTTAAAACGAAATCATTTACTTGTGGAGTCGAGATCATGACACGTGTCCCCATCTTGTTGATTGTGCGACTCACATCGCTCCACGTTACCCATCTGACACGATGTGCCGTTTTGTCTTTCTCTCTTTCCTCTATAAATAGTTCATTCCTCTTATTTTCACATTTTTACTTTTCACTGTTGCTCAACCGAACGACGTTTATTGTCTAGATTCTTCTCATCAGGTATGTTTCGTCTTGCTACTTTTCCTTGCTTATTTAATTTCAAAGACCAAACCTATCGGTATCCGTAAGATATCTCGAAGTCAGCTAACTTACATGGTACCCCTCCTTCTTAAGTTTAATACGTATATTTATACATCCGAAGAACAAGGCGTTGTGTGGATGACCAATGAAGTTATTAAACCAAGCCCAACCCGACACCTCATAGGGTTCGTCTCAACATCGAGCCCAAAAGGGTTTCCCTCTTTGGTCTTTGGTTTAAGCCCAATACCTTTTAATTAGTCCAACTAATTAAGTCCAATATGTTTTCGTATAATTAGATTATTTATATGTTTACAATAAATATATAAACCTGCAGTCTCGTGTTATTGTGTGTGACCCCATGTATCATATATTAATGACATTATTTATTTTCGTTATATCATGCACATAATCTTACAAGAGGACCGAGCGATGTGGTGCAACCTCTATAATGAGGATTGCGCGTGATGGTGCCACCACTGGGTGCACCACCATCAATAACGACTAGCCTAGTGCAACCATTCTATCAACGCCCCATACAATTATTCATTGAGTGTGCTAATGTACAATGGTGTTTGGTATTTGTTTTTTGAGTGATTAGTTATCATATTTTGTCAACTTGGACATCAAATTTCATATGTTTTAAAACATTTCTAATTGATTATCTTGAAAATAAAAAATAGACGAGTATCTTTAATATATGATCTTCTCCGCAAAAGTTCTAAATCGGTGAGGAAACTCTCACCTCGTACCTCGACGACTGACCCTTTCTTAAAGACAGCCCACAAAATAAGCACCTGTTCCGGTGACAATTTGGAGCAACGCTGAACCAATTTTTCCAAATCTTTTGAACCAAAAACCATTTTAACATATTTGTGTTTTTTTTTTCATGCTGAACGACCATCTTAAGATATCAAAATGTCCAATTTACCCTTATTTTTACATCAACATATATTTTTTGTTTTATACTTATGATCCAAAATCAATAACAAACTAACCCAAACAATCAAAATTATGTCTAGTTGAATTCTAAACTCTCAAAAAGAGAAAAAAAACACACACATGAAGATTTGTGTATCTAATGTGAAAAGAAGATACATTGTAAATGAATATCTTATAATCAAATCAATTTCAACTAAATACGTGATCTTGTGTAATAACCATGATCAAAGATCGAACAAAAGGCAACAAATTAAACTTCACTTGCTACAAACTTCCAAAAACATAAAACATGGATGAACAACACCATTAACATCCGTTCATATTAAGTGATGTGTTTTTAAGACCATATGAAATAATAAAATTTACAGAGAAAAGACCCTTAATTTCTATGTAGATTTATACACATTAAAACAAGGGTTTTGCTAATGGCAGCCCTTAGGGCTGTTTTTAAGAGGATTCTTTTTACTACAATTTAATGTAATAAATGAAATCATCCAATCAAAATCAAATTTTTGTTGTGCATTCGGATTTTTAGGGATTGCATCCATATTTTTCGGAATTGACATCCAATCATAATGATTCAAGGATGACTTTGTAATAAAATTCATTCTCTTAACAACAACCCTAAGGGCTGCCATTAGCAAAACCCTTAAAACAAAGATAAAGTGATGAACAAGGCATGAAAAAAATCTGTTGTAAGCGACGAATTAAAGAAAAGATTGGAGTGAAGACAGAGAAGTAGAGCGACGAATTGGAGTAAGTAGGCGTGGAAGAAGAAAAATCAATCTCAGGTATATGTGAAGTGGATGAAAACACTTTTTTTTCTTTCACATTTCACATCTAAGATTTTTTTTTTGTGTTAAGAAAAAGGAAATATTGGGCTATGATTTTTTTTTTCACTTAGGATATTAAGCAAAATAAATAGAAAACACTTCCTGTGTGATGAACAAAATTTTAACTCCGATTAACAACTAACAACTTTGTTCTACAAAATTTAAACGAGGGTTATTTGTTCAAGTTTAGGGTATGTTTGACGAAACTAGATGTAAACTGTTAGCTGTAAGTTGTTAACTATAAACTGATAACTGTAGGCTTTAAGCTGATAACTGTTAACTAGTAAGATAACGATTTTTTATATAGAAGTGTTTGTCAAATTAGCTGTAACTGAAAATATAAAATGTAAAATGACATAAAGGACATGCATAATTGAAAATATATACAAACAAAACTTGAAATAACCTAATCAAGTATAATTAATTTTCGACAATGTGACACTTATTTATATTTTACGTAAGAAGTTAATTTCTAATGGTTATTTGTTTAACACTGATTTATTACGGTTATTTGTTAGTTTAAAGTAAAAAACAGAATAAGAAAATAAATATAATGAAAAGGATTAAAGTCATGGAACCATGACAAAAGCTATGGTTGACACGTTAGAAATACTTTTGAGGGCTAGATAATTTAAGGTGAGGTGTCAAAAGAAAAGAAAAAAAAGTCAAGGTAGGTGAGGTCATTCAAGTAAATTCAATTGTAAACAGCTCTTTTTGAAATGTAAAACGCTTCATGATAGAGCGTTCAAAATATTCTATTCATGGAGCTGTTTCTTAAAAATAAAAGTTTCCAGCCCATACATCCAAACAAGACTACTTTTAAAAGTTTCCAGCCCATACATCCAAACAAGACTACTTTTAAGAAAGAGCTGTTTACTCAAAACTAAAAGCTATTAACTTTAAAAAGCTCCAAAAAAGCTTGCTACCAAACAGGCTTAAACTAAGAGTAATCCGACCAAACAATGTGATCAAAGTAGACTGCCACGTCAACGCCAACCCAGCTTTCTCTCTCTTAGACGAAATAGTAACCAAACACCCGTAATGCAACCGGACAGGTGACCAAACACTAATAACTAGGAGTGCTCACGGTCTGAAAACCGTACCGGACCGACGAAAACCGGACCGGACCGAGACCGAGTTTGGCCAAAACACCGGACCGAAGAACGGACCGAAATGGTCCGGTTCGGTCTTCGGTCCGGTCCGGTCCAACAAGGCATAATTGCCGGTTTTTCCGTAAGACCGAACCGGACCGGACCGAGGACCGAAAATAAGGAAAATGATGGACCGAGGACCGGACCGAACTGGTCCGGTCCGGTTCGGTCTTCGGTATGGTCCGGTCCAACAAAGCATAATTGCCCGTTTTTTCGTAAGACCGAACCAGACCGGACTGAGGACCGAAAATAAAGAAAATGATGGACCGAGGACCGGACCGAAATAGGTTCGGTCCGGTTCGGTCCGCGGTTCGTTTTGCTCACCCCTACTAACAAAAAACAACCCCACAAAAATAAATTAAAAAACTATCCCACACACAGAGACACTTTCATTTTGTTCGACCTGGGTATGAACCAAACAATTAATTTCAAAGCTTGACCGACCGAACTGTTCGATCTTAGTAATGGGATGTTTGGTTAAATCATGTGGAGAGCGACCAAATGATTCAGTTAAAGCACCGCTAGTCTTATCTTTTAGGCTTATGTGATGTCATTTTATGCTTATTTTTAAAACTTATGAACTTATATAGGTTGAAAAAACATCTTTTTTCTTTACTTTTTGTGTGGATGAAAAGAGAATTGAAAAATTACTTTTGTGTTTTCATATACAAGTAAATGAAATTAACATTGTATTCTTGAGTTTTGTTAATAAAAAAAGGTTTTGCTATAAATTGCCCATTATGCAATGGTTAGAATAAATATAAACAGAAACTTGAACATTATTTAATTAAAAATCACATTTATTTAAGGTAATTTGTATGTTTATTTATTATGCATTAATTACATAACTATTTTAAATATATAAAGAATATGATATTTAAAGTAATTTATATGTTTATTTATAGTGTATTAATTACATAATTATTATTTTAACAATTGCCCGGTGTATAGCAAAACCCATAAAAAAGTAAAGTAAACATTCTCCTCTCAATTTTGGTAAGAAACACTTTATTCTAAAAAAAACATCAAATCACATTAACTTTCACTCAATTTTATTTTAGGGGTTGGTTATTAAGACACCCCTAAAAGTGTTGCCAATAATTTTTATAATTTTGTTTGTATTATAAAACTATGAAATAAAAAAAACAGAACGGAAGATATAAGTTTTGACAAGTCATAGGCAGTAAAACATGAAAAATACGGAGCATGAATCTGTCGTATCCTGTTAATAAAATGGGTAAAACTACCGAAAAAAATGCGGAACAGAAGTTATAAAGTTTTATAAGTCAAAAACTGTAAAATGTGAAAAATACGGAACGAAAAAAACATAAAAAATTATCTTGTCATGTCAATACAACGGATATTAAGGGGGTATTCGTGGTAGGGGGTAGCAATAACATGACCATTTATTTTATTTTCTTCCATAAGTGGTACTCTGTACTAGAGAACACAACATTGTATGTTTTCTTTTTTATTTATTTTTCTTTTTTTCATTAATGTAACTCGAAAACACAGTGTAAAAAAATAAGGATTTGCTAACTTATGACATGGTGGCAGAAGCTTTAAGTCGTTAAAAAGGTGAAATTACCATAATTACATATTAGTTGATATTAATAGTTTCTTAAATTAATGATGTTTACCAATTTTATCATTGTTTTATATAAAAATATGATTTTTAAGGAAATAATTGTGTTTATTTAATGTTTTAAACTTGTGTCACCATGACACAAGTTAGAAAAAACAAAAAAAAATATTACTTTGGTTTTTAGACATAACACAAATATAACTTTTCTCAGTTACTGCCTTTCAAAAAAAGGAATTATTTGCCCTTTTTAAATTCGTGTAAAAAAATCCAAATATATTTCTGATCGTAAGGCTGTAAGGTATAAAGGAAACTCAGCGAGGTGAGTATGAACTCACGCGCGAGTTCTTTTCCCAGCGACAAGTCACTTCACCTTTTGGTGTTCCAGCAAGGTAAGTTTGGTTTGTTTAGGTGAGAAACTCACCTAAGAGCAAGGAGTATGGTGAGGAGATGCATCTCCTCACTTGGGTCCCACGAGCTGCTACATCAGCATCTCACTCCCACTCAAAAATACCCCTTCACTCATAACACACCCCTATCTTCTCACTTTCTCCCCACCACTCACCATTTTATTTTCTTTTCAATTTTTTTCACACAAACATAATTCATTTCATTAAAATTAAAAATACATAATACAATACAATACAATAAAAATAAAACATTACGAAATTTAAAAACTAATGCGAAAATTAAAAAAATACATCAAATTATAAATAATCTAATCTTGCTGTTGATGTTGTTGCCAAAGATGCTCAATGACATTACGTTGAAGCTTTGCGTGTGTTTGTTTATCACGTAGTTCTTTGGATTTTCTTCGTTGCACTTCGCACCGCTCGACCCATGTCCTTAATATATTTGGTTGCGGGCAAATATAATTTCGCTGGTCAAGCTCGGATAACGCAAACTTTTGATCTTTTAAAATCATGTTATGCAATATAATGCAAGTGTACATGACTCTGCGTAGCTTGTTGACAGTCCAAGCACGCGCCGGTTGACATATAATATGCCAACGTCCTTGAAGGACCCCAAAAGCTCTTTCAATGTCTTTTCGAGCACTTTCTTGTTTCTGTTTAAATAGGACATTCTTCTCTGAATTTGCAACCGTAAATGATTTAACAAAAGATGACCATTGTGGGTAAATGCCGTCGGCTAGATAATACCCTTTTTCGAATGTAACCCCGTTACATTCAAACGGAGCCACGGGGGCGATGTCATCAAGAAGGTCGTCAAATAACGAAGAATTATTCAAAACGGTTAAATCGTTATTTGCACCCGATACCCCAAAAAATGCATGCCAAATCCACAAATCATATGAAGCAACAGCCTCAAGCATTATAGTTGGGTATTTTTTATCACCTCTAGCAAATTGCCCATGCCATGCTTTTGGGCAATTTCTCCATTCCCAGTGCATACAATCAATGCTTCCAAGCATTCCCGGAAAACCATGAATATTATTGTGTGCGGTGTATAAGTTTTGAATGTCATCGAAGTCAGGTTTTCGTAAATACTCGGGCATAAACAGTTCGATAACGCACATAGTAAAAAAATCTAGACAATCGCGTGCGCAATGGTTACCCATTTGTAAATACTCATCTAATGAATCAGGTGTTACGCCGTATGCCAATTGGCGTATGACGCATGTGCATTTCATAATAACACTAAAACCTGGTAGACCCGTAGCATCGGGTCGGACTCTAAAGAAATCAAAATGCGGAGGAAGAGGATGGTGAGTTTGAATGTAATTTTCAATACCTGAGACTATTTCTAAAAATAGTTTACGGCTCATACGGTACCGTTTTTGAAAATAATACAACGGATATTTTGTTTTAGGACCAAAATAGTCTGCCATCAAACGTTCTTCAACAGCTAGACGTTCCCGGTAGATATAGTTTCGGTGGCGCACCCGTTCTGCTTCTTCTTTTTGTTCTTGCTCTGCCTGAACTTGTTGCATAATCATCTCAAGATCATCGATATCATCAAGATCGGACAAACCACCACCATTTGAATCACTCATCATATTTATTGGTTTTTAGATGTAGTGTTTTGAAAGAGTAGTTGTGTAAAATTTGATAAAATGAGGTAGTATTTATAGTGTAAAAGTAGGTATAAATTAAAAAAAAAATAATTGTATTGGTGGAGGATTAAAAAAATAATTATTTTGAAATATGACCGTTACCAGCCGTTAGTATTCATAATTTTTTTTATTTCTGAGTTAATAGCCACGTTAGTGGGTTAACTCGGCTACCAACACCGAGCCTCAACGTGTTCTCCCGGTTTCATAATGCCGGTAACGCGAATGCCACGTAGGCATAACGCAGCTACCTACGTTATGACAGCGTTTGCTCTTATTTCATAAACCCCACCACATCGCCTAAGTATTCATTCGCTTCTCAAAAGGTCATTTATTCATCTGTTAATTCTTTCTTTTTTTATATTAGGAGTTTAGTTGTCATATCTGCTTAATTGTCTTGCTTATTTAAATCTAGTTTTCGTTAGTTTTGCGGTATATAATTAGACCTGTATGTGGCTTAAATTTTGTTTTTTTTCTATTTACTAATAAAGTTAAATGTGTAATTTTAATGTATTGCTTGCTTTAGTTGTTTATGAAAAGTATAGGGTGTTGAAGGTTCAGAAGTTTTACTTGTTTCACGTACTAAATCAAAATAAACAAGTGGTTGATGTAGCAACCTATTGTACAACAAAGTACGACGCATGACACATATATATGCATGTTGTCAATATATGTGGACGTGTGTGGTGTGCATCGCATAGTCTTACAAGAATAATAGATTGCGGGTGTACATGTAAAGAAGCTGCTTGTAAACTAACCTGACCCATAAAGGTGACCCGTAGACCCCAACCATTATATTGACTAAAAAATGCAAAGACCAAAGTGCCAGGACCAAGTAAGAAGACATGTGTCATATTAGGATCACAAGCACACTCTATTACGCTCTTCATGCACATGCATTAAATTAGGAATCATTAGTATGCAATCTTATTTACGTTTAAGTAACTGCTATAGCACTACCCCATATTGTTTATTTTACTAAACGAAGAAAAGAAAATTATAAAGGTCTAGTTTCCTATCTAGTTTTCTTAAGTCTCGCCTGCTAAAGGGTTTTATCATCTCGGTTTCTCTATCTAGTTCTTGTAAGATTGACCATCTCAAATGAGTCTCTAATCAGATATGGTATCACTGATAGGCAACAATCAGTTGAAACCGTCATCGCCCATACTCTCCTTTTGTGGCACAACATTAAGCTTTCATTTGGTTTTATCTATAATAAGAATGACTTCAAGAGACATTTTTTCCATACAGAAGAACACATCTAGTTAGATTATTATAAAAAGACTCGTCACCCCCGTGTATTTTACCGATTAATTGTTGCTCAGTAGTTAAGTAGTTCTTGTATAATTTCGTAATGGGCCTAGGTAGTAAACCTAATGTAAGCCCACTACCAAGGCCTTAAGGCCGGTTTTGTTGTCACTATATAAGCCTCTTACATGCCATGGAAGAGGTGGGTTAGTCATTTACATAATACAAGTTTATTTTCTCTCTCTAGAAAGTTCTCTCTCACTTTCCCACTCTAGAACTTGGCTAATCCAGTAGTCATCTAATTGTGTTATGATTTCCAATATCATACAATTGGTATCAGAGCACATGGGATGATTAGCTAGATTGTGTGTGAGTTTTCTTGGTTAGTTTAGATCAAAAGTTTGGTTTTTGAAGGTTTATAGTCTTGTTCTTGGTTTTCTTTGATCTTGACGTTTATGATGTTAAAGTTCATGTTTTTATAGTTGCTATAGCCATCTAGTACCAAGTTGTGCAAAAGAAACCAAGCAAAAATGTTCAAAAGGGTAATTTTTAGGTGAAAAGCCAAATTTTTCTATCTAGCGAGTTAAGTTACTGTTTGAAGTTCTTCGCAGCGAGTTAGGGTACTGTACTAGCGAGTTGTCAGAATAGTACACTGTGTGTCAGAAAGTACTGTGTCAGCGAATTATCTTCTTGTGCAGGTAGCGAGTTAGGCAGCGAGTTAACTTCTCTTGCAGGTAGCGAGTTGGATCTAGCGAGTTACAGGTTAATTAAAGACTATTTTCTAGCGACTTGTGAACAGGAACTCTATCCATTTAATTTCTTGCTAGCGAGTTGCCAAGTCTCTTCCAGCGAGTTACGACCAGCGAGTTAGGCAGCGAGTTAACTTCTCTTGCAGGTAGCGAGTTGGATCTAGCGAGTTACAGGTTAATTGAAGACTATTTTGCAACGACTTGTGAATAGGAACTCTGTCCATTTAATTTCTTGCTAGCAATTTGTCAAGTCTCTTCCAGCGAGTTATGACCAGCGAGTTACGACCAGCGAGTTACAGGGCAGCGAGTTGTGGACTTTTGGACTTTTCA
>BQNB010029853.1:0-46736 GCA_026074375.1 Tanacetum coccineum
AAAAACATGAATTCCTATCTTGATACCTACGGTTAATTCAAACTAAACTAAACAAAACTACACAGGAGATAGATACGCCGTATCCATAAACTGGGATACGCCGTATAGAGAAACCTATAAAAAGTATCTAAATGCGGGTCAGTCTGTTGAATACGCCGTTTCATGTGCATGAATACTCTGTATTGACGGATCTGACAATAATGTTTTTAAAGTGTATAAAGAGTAAAGACTGATAACGTCCAGATAATCAATACGCCGTATGGTATGGAGCGGTTACGCCGTATTGAAGTCTGGGAAGACAAACTCGATAAAATTAAATAACATTTCGGGTTGTCTCCCAGGAAGCACTTTTGTTTACAGCGAAGTCTTTTAGTTAGACTTTTCTTCAGCTTCCACACACTTGAAATCATCTCTCTTATCAATTCTGTAATTCTTGGATATGGTGCTTGTTTCCGTAACATGAACTATGGTGCTGAACTTACTGCCAGGCTTGATTCTATCGTACACAAACAAATTAAAACGTCATACCATGATATACATAAAATAAATATAAGAAGCTGTTTTAAGTTATATACATTCATTATCATCATAAGCTCCATTGAATATGCCATCATTTGGGAGAGTTTCAGAAGCATCTTCTAAGTCAGGCATATTAGGATCAATGGGTAAATCAGCATTAGGGAGAGTAGATGCATCAATAGGTATTGTGCCTCCAAGATAAACAAATGATGATTCACTAACATTTGTCGTTGTAGGAGTACTAATAATACTAACAGATGGCTTATCAGTACTAACAAATGGCTTATCAGTACTAACAAATGGCCTATCAGTACTAAGTATGTTAGTACTGGTAGCCTGAGCTTCTTTCTTTTGAGATGTAATTCTCCTTTTTTCTTCTTCAAAGGCTTGTCTTGAGTCATCATTCATAGCTTTAGCAGCTAATTCTTGAGTAATCATCTTCTCAAGTTCATCTTGCAAGTCTTGTGCACTTTCTGTCATCTGATGTTGTTCTTCCTTGTCAGCAGCATCTTCTGTATCTTGAACATCTTTGTCTTTAGAAGCATTTTCAGAAGATTTTTCTTATGCATCCTAAATCCGCACATATCGTAAATGGCGAATCCTTTCTCCTTATGGGTGTAGTGGCAAGTAGTATGTATTTGTCCTGAGTAAGTCTTTTATCTTTTCCTGATGAACCCTGCAACATAAGAATCTAGTGTACTACATCCTTATTACCTGATTTTTCTCCACTAACGGATATAATTCATTAAATGGTGAGGAGCAAGATCAAACATCCTAATTAGGACAGTTCCTGCACATTTGTTGATCTTCAAGAAAATTAATGTGCAGATTCTCTTTCTACCCTTTTGGATCCTTTTTGTTGTATACTCTAAGGCTTTATACTAGAGTAGAGTATCCAGCAAATAGACCTTTATCAGATTTCTCCTCAAATTTGCCCAAGGACATCTTAAGGTGTTCAACATAGGCAAGGGTCACACTTAAAAAGGTCACATAAAACTAAATTACTAGGTGATTTACTATTAATTGTTCATAAGGTGTCTATTTGGAGGTTTGGTCACTAATACCCTCTTTCAGTACATAGCAAGCAGTATTGACGCCTCTGCCCACAGAATAAATGGGATTAGATAAAAGTGAGTCTGCTATCATAGATTCTAGATACCTCAATCTGAGGGCGCTAGCGTTTTACCTTTCTGCAACACCATCTGCTGTGGAGTTCTAGCCTACACTAGAAACTCTTTTTTGATTTCCTTTTAGCATTGTGAACTTCATTCATTGATGATTCTTAAAAGTCTGTCCCATTATCACAATCTCATGATTTTTAACATTTATGATTCAATTGTTGTTTCTAAAGCCTAGTTGAATAAAGATTACAAGGATTTCAGATGTTTGTAATCCTGTGTTAGCACGCAGAAAAATACCACAACCTAAATCTGCTGAATTCTCAGTTACAACCAAAGCAGTACACACGCTTCTTTTTAATGCTTTTGCGCGAGAGACAGGTCACAATAAAATAAGTCCATATGAAGTAATTCTAGGGGCTTTCTGATGATTCTTTCTAACTTGGCCGTACAGGAGGCCTTGTGTTGCTTACCCTTCTTACAAGCAACACAAGTGTGGTCATTCATAAAAACTTTTGAAGGTAAGCCTCTAACTAGGTGACATTTAACAAGTTTGTTTATATTTTTGAAATTTACATAACCTAATCTCCTATGCCATAATTTAGACTCATATGCTGTTACATTTGCATATAAACAAGTTATACCTCCTGTGGGAACAAGGTTCTTTAAATCTAAGTTGTACACATCATCCTTTCTAGGAGCTCTAAGTACAACTTGACTTCCATAAAGAAGCTTAAAGCTAGGAGACAAGATAAGGCATTAAGTCTTAGTAAAAAGTACACTATTTTTCTTGTCACATATTTGTGAGACGGAGAAAAGGTTAAACTTAAGTTCATCTACAAAATAAACATCCTCAAAGTCTAAATTTGCAGTTTTGATTTTACCTTTACCCGTTATTTTACCTCCTTTGGGATCACTTCCAAAAGCCACAAAGCCTCCATTAAAATATTCATAGTCTGAGAGATAAGCTTTGTTGCCAGTCATATGGCTAGAGAAACCACTATCCACTACTGCATGATCCTGTAACAAGATCCCTGGATTGCCCTGCATAAAAAGTAAGAGAATTAGTATCTCTTAGGGATCCAAGCCATTACAGACTTAGAAATCCCTTTTGGGTTAACATACTCAACCTTCTTAAGCATGTATGATCCATTGTCTTTGGACACATGAGCCAAGTAATTTCCCTTAGGCCTCCAAACCCATCTTGTCCATTTAAGGTCAGTATTCAGTTTACCCTTACCAGTATTAACAACTGCTCTTGTCCCAGCAGTAGTCGTATTTTTAACCCCAAAAATTTTAACATCTTGTTTTAAGTCTTTGGGTCTAAATGCTGGTTTTGTGTAGCAAGACCTCTTGATAGGTGAACATGAGCCTCTTGGTCCTATATTGTCCATTCTTGGATAAATGGGTCTAAAAGCATAAACAGGCCTAGCAGTACTAATACTTAGACTAGCAGTATTAACAGGCCTAGCAGTATTAATACTTGGCCTAACAGTATAAACAGGCCTAGCAGTACTAACACTTGGCCTAGCAGTACTAATACTTGGCCTAGCAGTACAAACAAATCCTATTCTTGTTAGTACTCCTGATTTGAAAAGTTTGGATGATTAACTCTTTTGGTATTATCCCATACTGGTTTGCTCTCCCATTTACCAGTATTAACCACATTTTTTAGATTAGACTCTTGACTCTTTTTGTCATGAAAATTACAGTCTTTTATCAGATGCTCAGTACTTCTACAAACAAAACAGGCTTTTACTTTCCTAAAACCAACTCCTTGTTTATGAGAATTTTGACCACTTTTATCATCTCTAGTCTTAACTATTTAATTTCTCAGTCTAACTTTATGCACTCACAGACACTTCCTCCTCATCATCTAAGGGTCCAATCCTTATTGATTACATATTTCTAGTAATCTAGGTTAGACACAACTGACTCACTGACTGACTTAGGCTTTTTAGTATTTGCATCATTTGTTTTACCTGCAGTCTCACTTGTTTTATTATTAAGCTCAGTTGTTTGTGACTCAATGATTTTATTCCTTATGGCATATTCATCTAACCCAGCAAAAGATATATCACCTCTTAGGGTTAAGAAGTTCCTTGTAATGGGAGGGGGAACAACTTTATACCTATTCTTTAAAAATCTATCGTTTTTGGTATATGCTCATCAGCATTGTTTCTACCATCAAAAATACTCCAAAATGATCTCCTACTTTCAGGTTTCATGATTGCTACTTAATTCATTCAATTGTGTGCTATAACCTAAACCAGTTTTATCTCTAGCACTCATTTGACTTTTAAGTATTTCCTCAAGATTCTTGGTCGATTCTTCCCATTTTACAATCTTATCTTTTAACTCATCTCTTTCTTTAATAGCTTTCTCTAATTCAGATTTAGTTGTTAAGTTTTAATTTCTTTACATTTAAGCTCATATTTGAAATTCATTAGTTCTCCATCCCAAGCTAATCTTTTTTTTCATGTCCAATAATCCTGGATTCTAGTGACTCTAATGCTATTTCATAACCCCTGATTTCTAGTTTTGCTTTGTTATGCTTTTCTCTTTCAGTATCATAGTTCTTTTGAAGACATTTAAATGATGCAAGACATTGTTTAGAACATTTTTGTACCTCAATGTCAAAAAGGAACTTGATGAGCTTGAAAGAGGAGATTGCCTATCAAAGCAGAGTTGACTGGTTCTCCTTCAAATCATTGCTCCTGTCTAAGCTCCTAGACCATCTTGAGCCACCAGTGCATGTGATGAAGATTCATTAGTTGGTGCATTGCTCCTACCATTGTCAACATAAGATCTTCTTCCTTGACTCCTTTTAGATCTACATTCTCTAGCAAAATGCACTTTTCTGTGACAGTTGTAGCAATCTATCTTTGGACTTGTCAAGAGAATCAGGTCATTTTTTATTTGAAGTCTGATTCCTTCCTGTCCTTTGAATGAAATTCTTTACTTGACGTCAACATAGACACTGCCATCGAAAGATCCAGTTCCGCCAGTCATCTCCAATCCATCTGTGAAAATCCTCTTTCTCAAGTTGAGGACTGGTTGTTGGTTGTGCAAGAGGAGTAAAGCTATATCATGTGCACATGGTAGATGGAACTTGATTTAATTCACCAGTAGTACTAACCCCTAAATCTCCACTGGCAGTACTAATTCATTGTTACTGCTAGTATTTTTCCAGAGGAGAGTAAATAAGCCAAATTTCTGAGAAGTAGAGGTGGAACCTAAAGGGACCTTTTTCAATTATCTTCATAACTCTAAGTTTGTTGTAAATGTCATCTAATATCATTCTCATCAATGTCAGTCATATTTCTCATGATGAGGGGCAATCTGATTCAATGAGAAGGAAGGACTTCTCAGGACACTTTGGTAATGTACTTCCTTGAAATTGGAGCACCATGAACTCCAATTGACTTATCAGTTCTGGAATTATCATTAGCTTTGTCCAAGCTTTCATTTAAGCAATAGAAAAATTTTCAAATTGATAATTTAGAATATTTTTCTGCATTTTCTTAGATTTTACATTACCACCAAATCTCGATTTGATTGCCTCCCAGAGTGATTTAGCATCAACAACATTATAAAACTTGAGGCGGTATTCATCAGGTATTGCTAAAAGCAAGATGCTTTTAACTCTTTCCTGATTCCTTCTTGCAGCTAGTTGTTTGGCAGTCTTAGGAGCAGGAGGAGCAGAAGTTTCTCCAGTTGTTGGTGCAGGCTCTTCTTCTAAATCTCCATTGACAATAACATCCCATAGATTATGGTCTATATGACAGATATATTGGTGCATTCTCCGTTTCTTATCATATATCACTTCCTGATGTGGGGATCTTTATTTGCAGTGATTGTGGGTGAGAAAGTCTTGTTCTACCATCTTACAGTTGAGTTCTTCTTAATCAGAGTTTCCACACAAGCTCTGATACCACTTGTTGGATCGATTTACTGAATAGATCTAAACCTTCATCTTGCAAATAGTTTGCTCCTTTAGATAATTCTAAAGCAATAATATTAAATCACTGAGTGAACACTATTTGATTATGCGGAATCTAATCCTTACTGCTAAGAAGATACAATAATGAATACCACAAAGAAACTTTTATATTAATACTTGGGAATCTGCCTCGGTTAACAGATTACAAAACTATGTTACTTATTCGAATCGCTATGTTCTGTGTAGAACTATATCTACTAACTATGCCTAGGGTTCCTTTTATAGCTTAAGGAAACCCTAATGGGCTTTACAAAACGCGTATAAAGATAATGCATATCCTTTCCTATGATATCTCATATATAATCTTTAAATTTAAAACTATTTCTGCGTAAGCAGACTTAACTATTACATAAGCAGTATTAACTATTTAACACTACCAGTACTAACTATGATAATCCTTCTTCCAGTACTAACTATGTAACTAGCATAACTAACTACAATACACTAACAGAATTAAGTCTGTTATACAAAATTCCTAACATGTAACAAGTGGGATATGCTTGATATAAGTAATAATTATATAAGTATGTATATATACGACATCTATTTCGTGATGTATGGTTATATACACGTAATTTGATATTCGCATCTCGCGAGACACCTAAAAATCTTCTCTATGCATTTGATGCAATGTTATAAAATAATCTAGGTATGATGATGAGTTATAAATTCTTTGCATATGATAAAGATATGTCTATGATGTCCTACTAATATAAGTATTTCTTTTCTTTTGTAGTATCATGGGCGAACCGTTGTCACCCATCGCGTGTTTAATTTCCCTATGGATGAGCCACATCCTGCATACGATTTCTTTGCACCTATCACCGTTACCTGAGTATGCTGGTAACCCGAACAACAACAATGGGTGGCTGGCAGCGGATGATTACTTACTTGGAGAGCTCGAGGCTATGGTGGACGAGTAGATGGTCGTTCCTGCAGTTGACGAGATTACCGAGCAGATGGATGTGCCTGCTGTTGAGGAGGTCGGTGAGCTGGTAGTTGAGGCAGAGGAGGAGTAGGTGATCGCTCCCATGATTGATATAGTAGAGGGGCAGATTGATTCTTCGATGATAGATATGGTGGAGACTGGCTGGGCACGGGGGCGGGCGGAGTTTGTCAGTGATGACAATTTGCGGGATGATGCCTCTAATGGGTTTAGTGAGGTGGAGGTATGGTGTTGAACGAGGATTGGTTGTTGGCTCTTATACACCCAACCTTTAGTGCTGCGTGCCACGCCTCGCGTTTATGAGGAGGAGGTTCCATCTTCTACGGCTTGCTAAGGGACCGTCTGTCCTTTTTTTTTTTGTTTTTTTCCTCTCACTCAGCCAAAGATTTTCTATGCCTCCATTTGTGATCGAGGATTTGAGTACCCGCCTGGGTAACCTAGAGTACGGGCATGGATAGGTGGTGTAGAGGGTTAACCAGGTAAGTGATGCAGGGGTAGCATCTGGTGTTACCATTAGGGAGATAGGCCTGAGGGTCTATGCTGTTGAGGGACAAGTACGGGTGGTAGTGTCCCAGATAGCCCATGCTGTAGACATATGGGAGCAGGTTGAGCAGGGCCAGCAGGAAGTGGCCCAAAGAGACTAGATGGTTACATGATTGACTCAGCAAGTTCAGGCCTTGCAGATAGAGGTGCATCAAAGAGACATGCAGATCCAACAGCTACAGACTATAGTCTCAGAGATGAGCAGTCGGGAGAGTTCGTTGATGCAGTGTATTTTAGGATTGGATAAGAGGATTGCGGCATTGGAGAGAAGACCACCAGGACCCCCTTAGTCCTATTTGTATTTCATTTTGATTTTTGATTTAGATGATGACCATTTGTATAGCCACTAAACTGGTAGTGTTAGTTACTAAGGTCATGTTGCCGGGTGTATTTTGGTTTTTGTAAACACAGCAGCCATTCGGATATGTTAGGATTCTTGTATTAGAAACTTAGACTCATCATGATTGGATGTATCGGCCTTGGAACCGAAGATATTGTAACTTTTGGGGGATTTTGGCTGTACTTGTGCTACCCCCGGCATTGGTATTATTATGGTTATGGAACTAGGATTTTCTTTTGACTATGAGTTGTTGATTAATAGAGGGTGATAGGTAATATTGGTTGTCTTGCATTTAGGACTGACCATCCTGAGCATGAACGATTCTATATGGTGGATCTTTGCTTGTGTATGTTATATATCTTGCATAGTACGTGATGGTGGGTAAGATTTTGAAAACTTGCTTTGACCACATTACCTAAACTGTATTTATGACGTGGCTACGACGTGATGTTTTTAACAACTGTGAATTGCAATAATCGAATTTGGGTGTTGAACTAATGTCGTTGAACGAATCATATTGACTAAATTGTATAATTTGTGTGTGTTAACATAGATGATAAAAATGTGTTTTCACAATTCTCATAATCTGTCCTTTTGGTGTCAAATCCAAATCTTCTGCATAAAAGAATTAAAAAAACAAGATGTATTATATTTTTTTCATAATTATTTAGGATGGAATGAATGGAATTGATCTATCTTTTTTCCTCTCTTTGAAATAACTTGATTTTTTACACGTTGAAAATTTTCTAAAAATCATTTCGCGTGTAGCGTATGGAAATGAAACGTTTTGACGAGAAGGACATGATGTCGTTGGTCTCAATTATGCATAAACTAATCACTATGGCATAATTAAGGATAGAACCACGCTATGTCGAATAAAATCGTCAACCTTAAATCGCTTGGTAATTTGTGGATTAATAAAAAAATATTTTGGTTTTTGGTCAAGCTTCCGGAAGAAGAAAAATATGTTTACCCTATTTACGAATACTAAAGGCAAGTGACCCTACTCTTATAGACTGCCTAGAGGAGAGTCTCATGCAAGTCATATGACCGAGTCGTTCAAATGAGTCTGTACGATAAAATACCTACGGTATTGATTTGCAGAACGCAGTTCCTCTCGTGTTGTCAAAAAGGAATTGTTTCTAGAAGTAGTGGATTGTTTAGTTTGTTAGTCTTTGGGTGCGGGGTGTTTGTTATAAAGGTCGTGACTTGACCATAGTATAGTCGGGTGTGTGCTAGTAAGCAATAATGATAGATTTGAGCTAATCAAGGTGTGGAACTGATACTGACACTAAGAGGAATTTCTTGGAAAATGTAAAGATTCCTTAGGTGGGTGGAATGCTGAGCTTGAGATGGTTAGTCCTGAGGTTGGAAAGTGGAGAACTGAAGAAGAACTTCTCCTACATTGGATGTAGATGCTTTAAAATATATTCACTTGATGGACGTGTACTATGAAGAAGACTTCTTTGCCCGAAATGGAGTGTAGTGGTAGTATAGTCGTAAGTATACCGGATGACGTCAAGGATTTTAATAAGACACTATACGATACTTGACCTACGGTTAAGTGTAGTGGCCCTTACTCTGGGACGTGACGACTCGAGGGCGTAAAGAGTGGCGAATTGATTAAGATTCTAGCTAAATGGTAACCTTCGTTTCCATTACTGGAGTAACAACCAAAATAGTCAACGTCCTAAGTCGATCGGTATTAAATTAGGAGTGTGAGTATTTTGACTTGATGATTTGATTCATCAATGATGCTATGCGATGAGAAGGGACCAAACCAACGATGTTAGTCGCCATGAGGAAACGTTGAAATTTTTGATTTTCGTCGAACGAGCAATAAGTCCATGATGCCCATTGTTTTCTTAATTGATTTTGACTTGTCTGATATTCTGACATTATTGCTTGTAGCGGGATTGTCGCCGCCGAATTATATAGGATATGTGTTATATGTGCTATGTGCTTTAAATGGTAGTGAGCGTTCATGTCACTTTTACGTGGCCAGTGATGCGGTTTAGGATGTAAGCGAATGGGTGTAATCGCCCAAGTGAGAATTTAGGACGTAATAAGGTGGTGTGGAAACTTGACCGAGGTCTTGTTGACGATGGGCTGAAAGTACCCTGAGAGTGAGTTGGTGACTAATTAGATTAGGCCGTTGTCTTGTTTATTGTTGGATTATCGTGAGGGTAGGCTTTGTACTTTATGGCAAGTCGGTACGTATGAGAAAATGTGACGTAGGGGTATAAAACCTCAGTGGTTAGAAGAATAATTATGCGCCAAAATGCTCCAAGGAAAGCGAATCTGATTATGTGAGAATAATCGCCAAAGCTTGGTTGAAAGCTGTTGGGCCGTTGGAATGAATGCCTTTGTATTGAGGCCAACTCATCGAGCATCACGTAAAGATGAGCGAGCGTACAATAGGTACTTATGTGATTATGTGGGCATGTGTAACAATATCGTAAGATGATTAGGAGATTTAATATGTTTCGGATTATTTTTCGCAACCGGTGAGGCATTGTTGAATGAGACCGGAAGGACGACATGTGTATTTTAGTTTTGAATAATAATGAGTATTTTGATTTGGATAATGATATAAGTATATATATATATATATCGAATTTGATTATTGACGTCTATCTTAGTTTTAGTTAGCGACGTATGTTTTGGATTTTGGTAACGAAACATATTCTCGGTTTTGAATATTGGTATAATTCCGTTTATTTGGAGTAGCGACATGTAATTTGTTTGGATTAGCGTGACGGAAGTTCTCGTCCTTGGTTTTGATAAGTGGATGCGCTTGGTTTGGTTGATTTATAGGATCCCCCAAACTAAGTGTGGATCGACTTCTATTTTAGAAATTTTTCTCGGGGGGAGAACGACGTAATAATTATTTTAATCGGATATATTCCGTGACGTATATTGTTCCTTATGAAGAACGCGACTATAAAAGTTAGAACGACGTGATTTGGTTATGATCGAATATATGTTCTCGAATTGTTTTACCTCTTTGTTAAGAGTTAACATGGTTTTGGATTTTATTTCATGGATATTTTTTACCGCTGGTTTTGTTGACTCTCATCCGGAAATAGTCGAAGGCGAATATTGTTATACGATATTTGTTTTGAAAAAGACGTAGGAGTTCTGCGCGATATCGAGAAGCCCATCGTGCCACGAACGAATGATAAGGCGGGTAGGAAAGGACGAGCACCCTGAGGCGGCGCTCCTTTAAGGTGGGTGAAATGTAACAACCCGAGTTTCACGACGCGTATGACGATCGCGAGTTCGAGTACTTAAATTATTTTACGACGTTTCTCGTAAGCGAACATCGTTCATTTAAAATTTTATTGGTTGTAAATAATTATCTTCGTATTTTATGAACGGAAAATTTTAAATTATTTATTTTTGACGTTTCGTGAGTCACCATTGTAACCGCTTCGTTATCGTTTGGTTAGCACCGTAAAATTTACGCCACATCTTGTATTATTGTTTATGACCGTAAATTATTATTTTTATCCTCGTCCATCGTTGTTCCTTGTCTTTGGCCGAAGCTCGCGTTTATGGCTCGCGTTTTATTGACCTTGTCAAGTTAAATTTTAAGTAAATTTGGTGCCATGTATTTAACAAGAAATAAAAGATAAAAACTGTACATGTTGCAATGCTCAAGGCCTTTAGACGATGCCTAGTGTCCTCTCCCAACTCAATATGGTTGGTTTTCCAATGCTCATCATTACATGTTAGCTTATCAATTTGATAATTGCATAACACTCTAGTATACAACAAGTAAAACTCAAAGTTTTAAAAAGTCTCTCTTCTCTCTTGTCCTTGAGGTTCGGCCGGAATCACAACACACACAAACCCCATTATTTTTCCAATTTGATCTTGTAAACACACTCAAACATCAATCAAATGAAGATATAAACCAAGGTAGAACCAAGTATACATTGTTTTTCCCCCCTCCACCTCTCTTTCTATTGGTCGGCGAGCACCAACACATCTTCTTTGTGGTTTTGATTTTCTAGCTCATAAATATTGTTTAGGGAGCTATGGTTTGATCATCCATCAAAGAAAAATGGACATGCAATAAGGTTTTTGTGTAAAGTCGAATATTATTAAAACAAGAGGTTTTCGGCTTTGGTTGTGGGTTCGCACGAAGGAGGAAGCCACAAGGGTGTGAGTTTGCTTGGTCAAAAGTTGATTGAGTTATTGATAAAATGGTCTAATAAAATATTGGAGGGGAGATTTGATTCAATAAGGGTCGGTTTGGTTTGTTTGTTGGTTGGGGGTTCGAACCAAGCAAACAACCAAAAGGGGTGTGGATTTATTTATTTGGTTGATTGGTTATTATTTGGGTTGATTTAAGTTTGGGTTTGGTTTGGTTGGGTTGAAGTGAGCCGCGGCTAGGACAAAGGAGGGCTACCCGACGCTTTTATTTTCTTCGATCTTGCTCCGTAAAGCATTGTGAGCACCCCTTTTTATGTTTGCCTCGTTGTTTTGTTCGTTTGATTTGATTTTGTTTGCATGCATGTGATGAATCGGGGAAAAGCTTGCGTGGTTAGAATAGATCGTGTGAGAATCGATTAAGTGGTTTATGTGATATTTATAAGTCATTATAGCATGTTTTAGTTTTGTTGTTAAATGCCTAAGAAACAAATTTTAAGATGTTTATTAATTGCTAAAAGTGTAGCAGAGTAAGTTTTGGATGCCAAACGGGGATCGATATTTCGTAAAATCTGTTTTAGGCTTTGAAATACGGGATACAAAATTAAAAGCTTTCCGAAGACGAATCTTTTCGCTATAAATGGAGCTTCTACAAGCTCATAAATAACGAAAAAGTTAAAGCAAAAACGAGATATATATTTGAAATGTTAAAATTCAGCATTCGTTAAATTAATACTTGCTGTCATCAAATTAAAGACTCGTTTTGAGCACTTTGGAGTCCGTTTCGGCCATCCGGCGAAGCACGAAAGTTGCTCAAAATGATGTTTTACTGTTCCGGAGGGGCTCAACCTATCTTAAATTCGAGCAATAAGAGGCAAAACCATGGTCAAAGTCTGTGTTTTAACTAAATAGTCAAGGTTCCAAGCAGATTCTTGCAGGGGCGTTTTGGTCATTTTCTGTCAAGATCCAGGTCTCGGCTAAAACTAAAAAGTTGTCCGGAATATCGTTTCGCATAAAATCTTTTTTATGTCCGAGTTGTGAAAATGTGATCTAGTGGGTCGTTTTAGTCGGGTCAGACTTATAAAATAAATATATCTTATAAAAGTCAAAACATAAAAGTCAAGAAGACATTTAATAAAAACTTTAAACGCGATTGCGATTGTGATTCGAATTAATTAAGTAATATCAATTTTAATATGCTACTATAAGTAATTATTTTGATAAAGCCGTTGGTCGACTCTAAAAACGGAGAAAGTCTACAAATAGTTAACATTTGTAATGTAATTCTTCAAGATATAATTTCAATATTTGGAAAAATTAATGATTGACTTAAGCGTCGAAAGTCCGCGAGTAACTAAGTTTTATATCACAAATATATTTTGATAACAATAAACTTACTAATATAGTTAAACTTTCCAAAATATAGCAACTTTCTAAAAATAGAAAGTTTCCCTAAAGATAGAAAAGTTGTCGGTTTGTTAAGCGATTGTATCGATATAAAATAGGAGACATGATCGTAATCTTATAATGCGGGGTTTTAGGATCTAAGACGAAAGTGGATTTGCCATTTACATGTCCGGAAATATATATATTATATTTATATATATATATATATATATATTATATTATATATATATTATGAATTTTTGTTGATACGATGTACGCATCGTCGATTATACTTTTCGTATAGTAATTGAGCGACTCTAATTAAAAGTCGGGATCGCGTTTGTGGATTTCTTGTGGGCTAGATTTCATTGTTTAATCATTCGGCTTTTGTCCAAGGTGAGTTTCATAGCTCGCTTTTAAAAAGTTTTCAATGTTTTTAACTCGCAGAGGGGGATATATTGATTGTTGTTAAAATTAAACGCAAACTGTTTTGATACTTGAATATGAATTCCTTCATACTGAGGATATGCCATTTTTGCTGTATGACCGTTAGTTACCGTTGTGGTTGGTGAACGCTATGCATTAAATTGAATCTATTGGTATTTGACAACCTATGTCCGGGGTTTTGTTGAATCCGTTGGGACACCCTGTCAAAACAGACATTTTGTAGTTCGTTATTAGGAGAAGTCGCATACTTCTCGGACATATTTCGTTTCTACGGGATGACATGTGTTATGTTTTCGGTACACGGGCTTCTTTATGTGGAAAATCACTATTTTATAACTGTCTTTGAGCCAAAAATATACGTTTTGTTGAACCAAATATGCGTTTCTAACTAGTATTTGTTAACTCATGTATTCATCTTCGTTTTGTTGACGTTTATTAAGCATGCATCTCAGTTACTTGCTATTGATGGCTTGGATGGACGGAAACGCGGTAACAAAGGACGGTGCCTCGGTGAAGTAGTGTCATAAACTAAATAAATGTTTTAGAAACAAAGTCGTGTTGTGACTTTTAGAAATAAATTTTATTTTAGAATTTGGGACCTATGTAACTCTGATCTTTATAATAAATAAGATTGTGGTTTATAAACGTCTCTTTGAACGTTTACTGGGACTCGTGTGCATGTATTATGAAGTAGCACCCCAATAGTAGTATTCCGCTGCGTATCGCATTTTGGGGGTGTTACAACTATGGATGAACAGTAGCCGGTTATGGATACCTTAGATTATATATGACTATTTGTTTTGTGTTTTTATCTTAACACCAATTACATGTGTATCCCATGTCTATCCTAACCCTTATTTCACCCAATAAACATGTGTTGTGTCACCCATGTTGCCTTTAAGAATTGTTTAGATCCTAACTCTAACTGGTGCATATTTGTGTACTCTCTAAGCTTATGATAGAATACAGACTATGACTGTGCAGATGAGCTATCACCCCAAAAATGAACACTTAGACTAATTGAGAGTTGAGTGATTTTTGATCCCTCAGGTTTATTTGAGGGCATATAAAAACTCCAAATCAACTTTTACAAAATAATTAATTAAACAGAATATAGCAGATAAACGAAAATAATACACACATTAGCAGAAGTCCAAGTGAGGGGATAATTTGATAACATCAAGTATATTAATACTTTTTAGTGTCTAATTTTTCCCTACAAATACTTGCAAATTTCTATATAAATACATGGTATGCATTAACTTTTACAGATTTTTTCACTATTTTCAGGTTAAAAGAAAAGTTATGTGACAGGGAAAATCACGTGAATAGACGTATAAAATGAAGAAAACACGGATTCTTATGAGACTTTACGGCGTAACCCCTACGATAGTGTTACGCCGTAACCTATTCAAGGCAAGATACGTCATCCAGCAAGATTACGGCGTAACCACACGCGAGGTTTTACCCGTAAACATTTTATTATGGTTAGGATGAGTTTTTCTGATGTGAGCATTACGGCGTAACGTGGAAAATTGATTACGCCGTAACATCCTTTAAGCCTACAAGATGGAAAGTGCACTGTAGCAGTTTACGGCGTAAACCTCTAAAAGGTTACGCCGTAAACTATTGAAATCTATAAATAGAGGCCTCATTCAGACAATTCGATAATCAAACCATTCCACCACTGATCTATGGGTGATCAATGCCTTCCATAGCTCGGGAGATTTTCTACCAGAAGTCAAAGGTGAGATCACCTTAATTTACTTTTGTATTTAATCATTCATAAACGACTCCTGTAAGAATTATAAGTTTTCCATCCATGATTATCTTTATTAATTCTTGCTTTGTTGTTGCCATGAGCGGCTAAGCACTTCAAGTGCTAGCCTAGTCATGAATTTGCGGGTGGTTGAGATATGTATTTTATGTTATTAGATTACCATCTTGAACATGGGGATTAGTAGGTACTTGGGTTGGACAGATTTTTATAACCCTAGTGTGGATTAACACCTGTTACCGCCGCTATCATCGTAATATACTATAAAATAGCTCAGAAACTCTGTTCAGAGAGGGTTTATTATTCTGTATAGTTATTAAACTAGTTCTTGGGTTTTCGTTGGGATTAATCACTATAACAGAGGGCACTACCTTCGTTCTAATCTTTCAGGGGGATTGGGTGCGATTAAGGATATGTTAGGCTGTATAAGTGTGAGTGGGTGGTCGGGAGTACTGAGTTATACACAGTATGGTATACCTTGTGGTGTATCTTTTTGCACAAGTGCTTTGTTTATCATGAGGTGTGTTCTGGGTGGTTGGTTGAGGGCAGGGAGTGCAGCGGGGGCCTCGGTTGTCTGCAGTGACGAGGGGTCGGGGCGGCGGAGACCGACGGTACAGAATGGACTGGGGGGACGATAGAGGAAGAGACGCAGGGAGAAGAAAGAGAACTGGGAGATCAAAGGAAGGGAGAATAGTTGTAGCAGAGGAGGCATGCGGAAGCAGGACCTACGGAGGAGCGCAGAGAGAGCGCGGGGGCGGGAAGCACACGCAAGCGAGCAGCACAGGACATGCGGGGGCAGAGTGAAACACGAGGCACCGTACGAGAAAGAGCCGTGAGGCATGAGGAATGAGGGAGGGGAATGAACAATAGAGGTAGTAAAGGGGCGCAGAAAAGATAATGCCACCACGGACAGGACAAGAGGCCAGAGAACGAACTGCGACCGGAGGCACAGGAAGTATGCGGGAAGCGACAGACATATGGCATGAACAGAAACTGGCAGCAGCCGAAGAAAAGACATCTGACACAGAAACCGTGCAACGGGCGAGGCGAGCAGGAGGGGAACACACTACATTGAGAGCAAAGTAACGGGGGAAGCAGGACAGCTCTGGGCACAGACTACAGCGCAAGCCAGTCACGCGGCAGTCGGAGGGATGGCACCATGACACACGCGCGGTAACATCCGCCACCGGCACACCATGCGCTCGCGCTCCTCCCGCACTCACCTCAGGACAGGACAGCACGAGAGCCAGAGGGCGCGGGGCGCTTTCCCTTCTCTGCTCCTTTCCCTCCTTCTGCCTTCTCTCCCTTCGCTGCTTATCCTTGCTTAATTTGCTTTCTCTCCCTTCTGCTCCCTCTGCTTCTCCGTTCTTTTCCCTCTCCTTCTCTGACTCTCTTTCCTTCCCTGTGCCTCTTCTGCTTCTCTCTTCTCCCCTTCTCTCCTTTTTCTCCCTATTCTCACCCTCTTCCCTTATCTCCTTATTCTTTTTTCTCCATTCTCCCCACTCATCTCTCTCTCCCCTTCCTTCCCTTTCACTCACTCTCCCTCTCCTTCCTTTCTGTTTCTTCTTGTTCTCTTCCCTCCGTTGCACTCTTTTCTCTCTTCTCTTTTCTCCTTTCTCCATCTCTCCTCTTCACTTCACTTCCTTCTTCTTTTTCCTTCTTCCTCTCTCTCCCTGCCCTGTATATTACTTTCTTGTTAATCTCAAAATCAATCTTAAAACTACTTTTAAAATGTGGCACTTTCAAATTAAAACTAATTAACACTTAGCTCTTGGGACAACCTCGGATTACGATCTCTACACTACTCACCACCGGGTTCTCTGCCCGTTAGTGCGTTTGTAAAGGTAAAACGAGTTTTATAAACTTAAAACTTGGTAAATTAATATTTAAAATAAAATACGCATCAGTTACGTAAGCACAAACTAATCTATAATACTTCGCACTTGGAGAGGAAAGATTGGATCATTTGTAAACAAATAAATAACTATGTTAAATGATCAAAGACTAAAAGATATGTAATCTGATTAAACAGAAAAAAATTATGTGGAAGTGATCCACTATTTATAGGCAAAGAATAGGAACGTGTGCCTGCCGGTCTCATAAATATGTGTGGCGGTCCCTTGATCAATATGAGACCGGTAAGCCTATCTGGGGGCCGACATTTATAGGACGCTCTCATTTTTGTCTTTTTCTGAGAAAATGTTTTCTGGTTCAGGTTTTATATGTTTTAGGAGGGAAAACCTGATTTCAAAAATATATTTGAATAAAACATTTCATTTAATCACAAAAATATTTTGTCGAATTTCTTTTTGTAAAAATATTTTGTTACATTGTAAAAAAGTAACGTTTAAGACAAAAATGTATTACGTTGATCATTTAGCAAGTTAATCACTTGTTTGTTCATACCTTAAGTGATTTTCGTTGAAATAGAAATTTACGAATAATAACTTGTTTACATTTAATTTTACGTAGAATGTTTTTACATTTTGTGATTATCAAAACATAGAGAAGTCAAAAAATATAAATAACGTTTTTAGATATTATTTGTATTAACAATCTTCCCTTTTTTGATGATTACAAAATATAAACTCATTATATGTAAAAATATATTTAAACAAGTTTTTAGCGACTTTTAGTCAATTTCTCTCCCTTTTTTGTAGAATTAAAAAGACGTCGTCGATGTGGAAATAATAGTTCAATGAAATAAACGTTCCCCCTTGATGTATGCTCCCCCTCGTCTGAGGGCACCAAGGAATCGAGCTACGGTGACCTGCTACAAAAACGAGTTAGAATACACGTGTAATATATAGTTCCATGGGTTAGTGAAAATGCAACAAAATTACAAAACAATGATATGGAAACTAACTATGAAACTACGTTACAAGACACCATATTATATTTTCCAAAAACAGAGTTCACAAAATACTTAAAACATGTGTCTGAAACTAGCAAATTAAATGTCATTACACCAAATCACATGAACTGAAATGTATCATAAATATATTTTTGAAGAGTTGGTAATTATCAAATATATACAAACAACTTCACAAATATTTAAGTAGTATCATAAATTTTACTTCAACACAAACAAGTTTACGAGTACACGCAAGCTTATTTAGGCGGGTGCACCCGTGGGTATTTTAGATGGGTACACCCATGATGGGTATACATTACTCGTCACCCACCGATGGGTACAATTTTTCACCCACGACCCACCCATGGGTGAAAATTGATGGAATTACCCACCCATTTACATGCGGGTATCCGCGGGTTATGAGTTTTTTCTCACCCATTGCCATCCCTATGTGGGAATGCAAACTTAGTTTTCCGAGAAAAATGACCCATAATAGCATACAATGAATATATATAATGCAGACAAATGGTATAGCCCTAAAAGCTAAATGGGCTCGTGTGACACGCTAATATGCTAACAAAACCAGTCCTTTCGTGCAAGTGAGGTTGCTTTAACTATTATGTACTCATTGCTATTATCAAACTGCAGTCCCGATGTTTTAACCTCATTGACCCATTTCACAATTTTGTCACCAAGTTAATTTTTCAGAAAAGTATTTGAAAGCCATAAGTTCTCTTGTCCTACCGGTAATGACACGTTGCGGGGTAAATGTATGATTTCCAGACGATGCAACACTCATATAAGATGATTGTATATATTATTTATGTTGCTCTTATAACACATAAACATTTTTTTAGAGGATTTTGTTAGGAAACACGAAAGTGTTCGGTCACTTCCATAGATAATTGAGTTAGCTTGTTTAAGTAATTTTTTTTGGAAACTTACTAGGCTAGTTAGCTAAAGCCCATGGACAAACCCATGAAGGCCCAAGCCCATGTCCACATGTAAGTATTTATACACCTCTTCATGCTTTAGAGAGGTGGTTGGTTGTTCATTTTTTCACACACTTATGCATTTCATTTCTGTTAGGAATTTTGTACAACAGACTTAATTCTGTTAGTATTATAGTTAGTTCTGCTAGTATAAAAAGATATGAACTGTAGAAGGATTTATCATAGTTAGTACTGGTAGTGTTAAAAAGTTAATATTGCTTATGTAATAGTTAAGTCTGCTTACGCAGAAATTAGTTAGAATTAAAGATATGCATGAGATATCTTAGGAAAAGATATGCATTATCTTTATACGCGTTTTGTAAAGCCCATTAGGGTTTTCTTAGTCTATAAAAGGAACCCTAGGCATAGTTAGTAGATATAGTTCTACACAAGATCATAGAGATCAAATAGTAATCATAGTTTGTAATCTGTAACCTAGGCAGATTCAAAGTTTAATATAAAAGTTCTTTTGTGGTATTCATTATTGTTCTTCTTAGCATTATTGATTAGATTTCGCATAATCAATAGTGTTCACTCAGTGTTTCAATATTGTTGCTTTAGAATTATCTAAAGGAGCAAACTCTTTGCAAGCTGAAGGTTTAGATCTATTCAGTAAAACGATCCAACAAAAAAAAGTGGTATCAGAGCTTGTGTGGCAACTCAGATTAGAAGAACTCAACTGTAAGATGGCATATACAAGACAATTCCTAACACCACACAATAACTATAAAACAATGAAGATCCCTATCATAGGAAGGGAGAATTACGAATATATGGAGCATTAGAATGCGCCAATATATCTTCATACAGACCATAATCTATGGATGTTATTGTAAATGGAGATCTAAAGAAGAGCCTGCAACCAACAACTGAGAAACATCTTGCCCTCTGCTCCGAAAACTGTCAAACAACTGGCTTAGCTATAAGAAATCAAGAAAGATGTTAAAAGCATCTTTTCATTTAGCAATACCTATGAATACCTCCTCAAGTTTCAGCAATGTTGCTGATGCAAATCACTCTGAGGCAAACAAATTCGAATTTGGTGGTAATGTAGAATCCTAAGAAAATGCAGAAAAATTGTTTCTTAAAACATCTAATATTAAAATTTTTCTACTGCATCAAATGAAAGCTTGAACAAAGCTTATGATAAATTCCAGAAATTGATAAGTCAATTGGAGGTTTATGGTGCTCCAATTTCAAAGGAAGACATTAACCAGAAGTTCCTTAGAAGCCTTCCTTCTTCATGGAATCAGATTGCCCTCATCATGAGATATAAGTCAGACATTGATGAGATTGGAAAATGATCGACTTTACAACAATCAAAGGGTTGTAATGAAGATGAATTGAAAAGGTCTACAGGTTCCAACTCTGCTTCTCAAAATTTGGCTTTTCTCTCCTTTAAAAATACTGGCAGTACTAATGAAGTTAGTACTGCCAGTGGAGATTTTGGGGTTAGTATTGCTGGTGGAATTAATCAAGTTCCATCTACTCCATGTGCTCATGATATAGCTTACTCCTTCCTTGCACAACCAACAACCAGTCCTCAACTTGAGAATGAGGATTTTCAGCAGATGGATGGAGATGACTTGGAGGAATTGGATTTTCGATGGCAGGTGGCTATGTTGACTGTCAGAGTAAAGAAGTTCATTCAGAGGAAAAACAGGGGCGAAAAAAAGAAGTATTGACTTCAAAGAAAAACGACATATTTCTCTTGATAAGTCAAAGATTGAGTGCTACAACTGTCACAGAAAAGGGCATTTTGCTAGAGAATGTTGATCTGGAAGGAGTCAAGGAAAAAGATCTTATGGTGACAATGGCAGGAGCAATGCACCAACAAATAAATCTTCATTACATGCACTGGTGGCTCAAGATGGTCTAGGAGGCTATGACCGGAGCAATGATTTTGAAGTAGAACCAGTCAACTATGCTTTGATGGCAATCTCCTCTTCAAGCTCATTAAGTTCTTTTGACAGTGAGTCCAAAAATTTCTAAACGATGTCTTGAATCATTTAAAGTCTTCAAAAGAACTATGATACTAGAAAGAAGAAAGCATTAACAAAAGATAGCAAAACTTAGAATCATAGGGTTATGAGATAGCCTTAAGAGTCACATAGAATCTAGGATTCTAGGACCATTGAAAAGAAGATTGGCTTGGGGTAAAATAAGAATTTCTAACTATAGCTTAAATGAAGAGAAATAAAACAACAACTTAAATATTGGAATTAGATGAAAGGCCTGTTAAAGAAAGAGATGAGTTAAAAGATAAGATTGCAAAATGGGAAGAATCGTCCAAGAATCTTGATGAAATACTTAACAGTCAAATGAGTGCTAGAGATAAAACTGGTTTAGGATATAGCACACAATTGAATGATTTAAGTAGCAATCATGAAACTAATAGTGAGAATAGTTTTAGTGTTTTTTTATGGCAGATCTAGTGATGAAGATTCCACACCAGCTAATGATAGGTCTTCTCAAGTAGAGGGGTATAAAGCTGTTCACCCTCCCATTACAGGGAACTTCTTAACCCCAAGAGCTAACATATCTTTTGTTGGGTTAGATGAATATGTCATAAGGAATAAAATCATTGAATCACAAACATCTAAGCTTAATAATAAAACAAGTAAGACTACAGGTCATACAAATGATCCAAATACTGTAAAGCCTAAGTCAGCCAGTGAGTCAGTTGTGTCTAATCCTAAGATTAATAGAGATAGAGTTATCATTGAGGATTGATACTCAGATGATGAGGAAGAAGTGCCTGAAGTGCAAACAGTTAGACCTGAGACTCAAACAGTTAAGACTAGAGATGATAAAAGTGGTCAAAATTCTAAGAAACAAGGAATTAGTTTTAGGAAAGTAAAAGCTTGTTTTATTTGTAAAAGTACTGACCACTTGATCAAAGACTGTAGAATTCCAAAGGACAAAAAGAGTCAATAAGCCTAAGCTGAAAACTGTGGTAAGTACTGTTCAAGTTAGGTAGAGGACAAACCAGTATGGGATAATACTAAAAGGGTTAATCATCAAAAATTTTCAAAATACCCTTATTTAAGAAAGACTTTTGTCCCATCAGGAGTACTAACAAGAACAGGTTTGATTACTCCTGTTAAGCAAAATGAGAAAAGGGCAGTTCACACAGTTAGTACTGCTAGGCCAGTTAGTACTGCTAGGACAGTTAGTACTGCTAGGCCTGTTAGTACTGTTAGACCATTTGCCCCAAAAATAGCACAAACTGGTGGTGCTATTAGACTAATTTACCCAAGAATAGACAATGTAAGACCAAGAGGCTCATATTCACCTATCAAGAGGTCTTACTACACAAAACTAGCTTTTAGACCCAAAGACTTAAAACAAGATGTTAAAACTTTTAGGGTTAAAAATATGACTACTGCTGGGACAAGAGTAGTAGTTCATACTGGTAAGGGTAAGATGGATACTGACCTTAAAAAGTCAAGGTGGGTTTGGAGGCCTAAGGGAAATTACTTGGATCATGTGTCCAAAGACAGTGGTTCATTCATGCTCAAGAAGGTTGAGTATGTTGACCTAAAAGGGATTTCCAAGTCTGTAATGGCTTGGGTCCCTAAGAGATACTAATTCTCTTACTTTTTGTGCAGGGTAATCCAGAGATGTTGTTACAGGATCATGCAGTGGTGGATAGTGGTTGCTCTAGCCATATGACTAGGAACAAAGCTTATCTTTTAGACTATAAAGATTATAATAGAGGCTTTATGGCTTTTGGAAGTGATCCCAAAGGAGGTAAAATAACAGGTGAATGTAAAATCAGAACTGTAAATTTAGACTTTGATGATGTTTATTTTGTAGATGAACTTAAGTTTAACCTTTTCTCTGTCTTAAAAATGTGTGACAAGAAAAATAGTGTCCTTTTTACTGAGGGACAATGTGACAATAGTAACCGACGTAAAGCAAACTCAAAATATAAATTTTAAATCAGTATAAAGCATGATGTATTTAAGCGAAAATAGTGGACATCTAAAAGTATGCAATGTACAATGCACATAATCCCTAGTATGCTTTTCAGTGACCAAAGTGGAAAGTCGGCTTTTTAACTTGTTTAAAATAATGACTATACCCAGTGTTGCATGATACTCCCCGAATTAGAATAGTGATCAGCAAAAAATTATGTATAATTTAGGTCAATGAAGCAATCACTCGGACTGGTCTACTGTTTCTTGTTCGGGTGTTTTTAGGTAGAAAAAGAAATTCATTTTGGTTATAGTTGATTTTCTGTTTGAAACAACCGATGTTCTTATAACCTTAAGCTCATGATTACCAATCTGTTCACACCACACCAGGCAAAAGCTCGAGGAGTAACATATTAATAAGCATCACATAAGATGATAGACAAACACCATACATGAATAAGATAAAAGAAAGTCATTCGAATTACAACACTTCAAAGTACAAGTTTAAAAGTACAAAACTCAACATAGTTATTTTTCTTCCGAATATGGATCACCCAAAAGACAATAACTTGGAAGAAAGTAGACATCTTGAACAGGTTCAAATTTAATCACACTAAATTTTCCACTTTAGGAATATCACCTGAAAAGCATGATAAAAATGGTCAACTATCGAAATAGTTGGTGAGCTCACAGGATTATGTACAAAAATAGTTTATAAAATAGTAGATGTTCTCAATACTGAATTTTCAACTAATGTGGAGTACCAAAAACAAGTTCAAGAATCTAAAAAAAAATCTAGTTTTTAGATACAATCCTTGTTACCTAGAGTAACGTGACACAATCAATTCATCAAGTATAAGTGTGTATGTATGCTATAGTGTTTATGCGAGGCACTACTTAAATGCATTCAGCCTTCCAGTTCTAATTCACAACACAATATGGATAGGCGTTACCCTCGATCCAAATCATGATACCATATGTCCTAGTACTATACACCCCGTTATTGGTAGGAGTGAGGATGGGCAAATCTCCTAATAACGCTATCCATAAGTACTAACGTCTCATCCCGTTGAGGAGGATATAGTGAGCTAAAAGTAGTGGCGGGTTCCAAGCATACAACAACATACATAACAACTCCAATTTCAGCACGTTTTCCAAGTTCAAAAAGTTCAAATCAAGTTCAATAAGTTCAAATATGCTCAAAGGTTGACACTTAAAAGTAAGAGCATGCAATACTGACACATATGTTGTCACCAAAAACATTTTTAAACCATGTAAAGAGGGGCTGTGAGAAGCTAACCTTAAAGTTTAGACGACAAAGGAGTGTCGGCAAAACCAACTAGGTTGGAACACAAACGAATACGAACATTATACTTCAGGACCTAGGCAAGTAAAATATACCTAATTGATCCTTACGACTATGTTGATATTTATTAAGGTTGTTGTTAAGTTTGTGTTCACATTCGTTTCAAAAGGACACATTAAATCACAAGGAATTCTAATAATTTGCCTCAATTTATATACTTTTAGTATTTATTTTGGACCAGAACCAAATTTTCGGTCAAGTTGCTGCTTCCTGGTCAAATTTCCATTATTAGGTGTGTTATGATTTTCTAAAATTTATTATGGACTTAACTTGACCTTTATACCGACTCTAAAAAACGCAAATCTGGACATACCAAAGTATTTTATGATAGAGGGTCCAATCAAGTTTATGAGTAGTCAATGGGAGACTCTAATTAACCCATCAAGTTGTCTCCCCTTATCAGTTTCAATGATGGATTCATTCGTGGATATAAATTTATGATCTATTTAGTATACGGGTTGAAAAGGAGATTCTTTGGGTGTTTTACTACTTTACACCCATTTTGCTAATTGACTAACACATGACCTCATATTTAAAAGGATATTTTTCTAGAAACTAGATCAAAGCACTTGAATCTAGGCTCTTGAATCATGTCAAATTGGTTTAATTTATCAACTTATGTCAAATCATATGACCAAAAATAAAATCAGGTGTGTTTGAAAAATAACTTTGACTTAATCAAGTCAAACCAATTACCCAACATGCAAAAACGAGGCAAACAACTCTTACAATCATATTATACAAGTTTTAACATCATTTTAATCCAAAAATCAGTGGGTTCATAGATCAAAAGGCTCTTTTACCTATAAACTTACAAGATGTGCCAATACTATTGAAAAATCAAGACTTTATGTTACTTGTCTTGCATAGATCTTGTAGCAATAAAAATGCACAACCAAACATTTTTGTACATCATTATTCATTTAAGATTGTTCTATCATGAAAATGATTTACCCATAAGGTTTTTACAAAAGTAAGCTTAAATATGCAAGAAAAGTCAAGAAAACTCATTTTTTTGAAGAGTTTGGTACAGGAGACTCCTAGTCACCTTGTCTGATTTTTTTTACCTTTATTCTTGCTCCTAGAAGATAAAAATGGTGGGGTTATGGTGGTGTATGGGCGTCGGCAGAAGGTAGAAGACACAAGGAGGAGAAAATTTTTGTTTGATCTAAAATAAAACAACTTGTTAGGAATTTTGTTAAACATATTAATGTTGTTAGTGTTATGTAGTTAGTTTCTCGTACGTTAATAGTTTGTATGTAGAAGATTATCGTTGTTAGTACTGGTAGTTTAACTTAGTTAATACTGCTTATGTAATAGTTAAGCTGCTTTCGCAGAAATTAGTTAGAGTTAAAGATAAGCATGGATATATTAGGAAAGGTATGCTTATCTTGATACGCGTTTTGTAAAGCCATTTGGGTTTCTTAGTCTATAAAAGAAAACCTATGCATTGTTTTTGTTATATATAGTTCTTACACAGATCTTAGAGATCAAATAGTTAGAACATAGTTTGTAATTGTAACTAGGCAGATTTTCAAAGTTTAATATAATAAAAGTTCTTTTTTGATATTCAATATTGTTCTTCGTAGCATTAAAAAACATAAATTATTGATGTAGATTTTGCATAATCATAGTGTTTACTCTGTGTTTATTAATGGTTCTTTAGAATGATCTAAAGGAGAAAACTCTTTGCAGCTGAAGATTAAAATCTATTCAGTAAATCGATCCAACAAGTGGTATCAGAGCTTGTGTGGAAATTCTGAATAAGAAGAACTCAACTGTAAGATGGAGAACAAGAATTTCCACCCACAATCATGCAATGAAGTCCCTAATCATTAGGAAGGGAGATAGTACGTATTTGGGAGATGAGAATGCGACAATAATCTGTATTACATACCATAATTATTGGAATGTTATTGTCAAGGAGATTAGAAGAAGAGCTGCACCAAACAACGGAGAATAATCTGCCCTCCTGCTCTAAGATGCCAACAACTGGCTGCTAGAAGAAATCGGATAAGAGTTAGAAGCATCTTGCTTTTAGCATTACCTGTTGAATACCTCTCTTAAGTTTCCAATGTTGCTGTGTAATCTTTCTGGGGGAGGCAATCAATCGCGTTTGGTGGTAATATACGAATACAAGAAGATTGCAGAAAATGTTCTAAACATTATTTGAAAATTTTTACTGCTATCAATGAAGCTTGGACAACGCTTATGGTAGATTCCAAAAAATGATATAATTGGAGGTTCTTGGTGCTCCCAATATCAAAGGGAGATATCAAACCTGAAGTTTTGAAGTCTTTCTTTTCATGGAATAGATTTATCTCATCATGAGAAATAAGCCAGAAATGATGAGGTTGATATTGATGATCTTTACAACAATCTAAGGGTATATGAAGATGAATTGAAAAGGTCTTCAGGTTCTAACTCTGCTTCTAGAACTTGCTTTTCTCTCCTTTGAGAATACTGGTGCGTACTAATGGAAAGTATATGCAGTGGAGATTTAGGTTAGAACTGTGGTGGCATTATCAAGTTCCATCTACTATGTGCACATGATGTAGCTTATCTTATCTTGCTCAATCATTAACAATTCTCAACTTGAGAATGAGGATTTTCAGTAGATGGATGGAGAGGATGGAGAGGATTTGGAGGAATTGGATCTTTGATGGCAGGTGGCTATGTTGACTGTAAGAGTAAAGAAGTTCATTCAGAGGATAGGAAGGAATATAGACTTCAAAGAAAAATGACATGTTTCTCTTGATAAGTCAAAGATTAAGTGCTACAACTGTCATAGAAAAGGGCTTTTGTAGGATAATGTATTATGGAAGAAATAAGGGAGAAGATCTTATAGGTGCAATGACAGGGCAATACACCAACATTGAATCTTCATTACAGGTACTGGTGGTCTCAAGATGGTATAGGAAGATAGCTGGAGTAATGATTTTGAAGTGACAGTCAATTGCTTTGATGGCAATCTCCTCTTCAAGTCATAAGTTTATTCTGACAGCGAGGTAATGGTCAAAAATGTTCCTAAAAATGTCCTTGATTCATCTAATAACGTTCAAAAAGAACTATGATACTGCAAGAGAAAAACATAACAAAGCAAAACTAGAAATTAGGGGTTATGAGATAGCCTTAGAGTCACTAGAATATAGGATTCTTAGACATGAAAAGAATGAATTGGCTTGGGGTGAGAAATATGAATTTCAAAACTATGAGCTTAAATGTAGAGAAATAAAAATTAACAACTTAAATCTGGAATTAGAGAAAGTTGTTAAGGAAAGAGATGAGTTAAAAGATAAGATTGCAAAATGGTAAGAATCAACTAAGAATCTTGATGAAATACTTAACAGTCAAATGAGTGCTAGAGATAAAACTGGTTTAGGATATAGCACACAATTAAATGAATTAAGTAGCAATCATGAAACTGATAGTGAGAATAGTTTTAGTGTTTTTGATGGCAGATCTAGTGATGAAGAGTCAACTGTTTAGCTCCTTGATGATAGAGTCTGTCTGCAATAATTCGCTCAGAGGTGTGTATAGAAGTAACAGAGGGGTATAAAGCTGTTCCCCCTCCCATTACAGGGAACTTCTTAACCCCAAGAGCTGCCATATCTTTTGCTGGGTTAGATGAATATGCCATAAGGAATAAAATCATTGAATCACAAACATCTAAGCTTAATACTAAAATAAGTGAGACTATAGGTCAAACAAATGAGGCAAATACTGTAAAGCCTAAGTCAGCCAGTGAGTCAGTTGTGTCTAATCCTAAAATTAACAAAGATGGAGTTATCATTGAGGATTAGACCTTAGATGATGAGGAAGAAGTATCTGAAGTGCAAATAGTTAGACCTGAGACTAAAACAGTTAAGACTATTATGATAAAAGTGGTCAAAATTCTAAGAAACAAGGAATTAGTTTTAGGAAAGTAAAAGCTTGTTTTGTTTGTAAAAGTACTGACCATTTGATCAAAGACTGTAATTTCCATGACAAAAAGAGTCAAGAACCTAAGCTAAAAAATGTGGTTAATACTGGTTAAAGGGAGGGCAAACCAGTATGGGATAATACCAAAAGGGTTAATCATTAAAACTTTTCAAAATATCCACATTTAAGTAAGACCTTTGTCCCATCAGGAGTACTAACAAGAACAGGATTTGTTAGTACTGCTAGGCCTGTTTGTACTGCTAGGCCAAGTGTTAGTACTGCTAGGCCAAGTATTAATACTGCTAAGCCTGTTACTTGGATCATGTATCCAAAGACAGTGAATCATACATGCTCAAGAAGGTTAAGTATGTTGACCCAAAAGGGATTTCCAAGTCTGTAATGGCTTGGATCCCTAAGAGATACTAATTATCTTACTTTTTGTGCAGGGCAATCCAGAGATCTTGTTATAGGATCATGCAGTGGTGGATAGTGGTTTCTCTAGCCATATGACTGGCAACAAAGCTTATCTTTCAGACTATGAAGATTTCAATGGAGGCTTTGTGGCTTTTGGAAGTGATCCCAAAGGAGGTAAAATAACGGGTAAAGGTAAAATCAAAACTGCTAATTTAGACTTTGATGATGTTTATTTTGTAGATGAACTTAAGTTTAACCTTTTCTCTGTCTCACAAATGTGTGACAAGAAAAATAGTGTCCTTTTTACTGAGTCTGAATGCCTTATCTTGTCTCCTAGCTTTAAGCTTCTTGATGAAAGTCAAGTTGTACTTAGAGCTCCTAGAAAGGATGATGTGTACAACTTAGATTTAAAGAACATTGTTCCTTCTGGAGGTATAACTTGTTTATATGCAAATGCAACAGCAGATGAGTCTAAATTATGGCACAGGAGATTAGGTCATGTGAATTTCAAAAATATAAATAAACTTGTTAAAGGTCACCTAGTTAGAGGTTTACCTTCAAAAGTTTTTGTGAATGACCACACTTGTGTTGCCTGCAAGAAGGGTAAGCAACACAAGGCCTCTTGTAAGGCCAAGTTAGAAAGAATCATCAGAAAGCCCTTAGAATTACTTCATATGGACTTATTTAGACCTGCCTCTGTAGAAAGTATCAACAAAAAAAGGTACTGCTTGGTTGTGACTGATGATTTCAGCAGATTTAGCTAGGTATTTTTCTTAGCTACCAAGGATGAAACATCTGAAATCCTTTGTAATCTTATCATAGGCTTAGAAAAACAATTGAATCATAATGTTAAAATAATTAGATGTGATAATAGGATAGAGTTTAAGAATTTGGCTATGAATGAATTCTATGCTAAGAAAGGAATCAAAAGGGAGTTTAGTATAGCTAGAACTCCATAGCAGAATGGTGTTGCAGAAAGGAAAAATAGGACCCTAATTGAGGCAGCTAGAACTATGTTAGCAGACTCACTTTTACCTATCCCATTTTAGGCAGAGGCAGTTAATACTGCTTGCTATGTACTAAATAGGGTATTAGTGACCAAACCTCAAAATAAGACACCTTATGAACTATTAATAGGTAAATCACCTAGTATTAGTTTTATGAGACCTTTTGGGTGCCCCTTGACTATTTTGAACACCTTAGATTCCTTGGGCAAATTTGATGGGAAATCTGATGAAGGTTATTTGCTTGGATACTCTACCTCTAGTAAAGCCTTTAGAGTATACAACAAAAGGACCAAAAGGGTAGAAGAGAATCTGCACATTAATTTTCTTGAAGATCAACCAAATGTGGCAGGAACTGGTCCTAATTGGATGTTTGATCTTGATTTTCTCACCAATTCAATGAATTATATTCCTGTTAGTGTAGAAAATCAGGTTAATGTGGATGCAGGTACACAAGATTCTTATGTTGCAGGTTCATCAGGAAAAGATAAAGGACCTACTCAGGAATACATACTGCTTCCACTACAACCTCATAGGACAAGGATTCCAGTAAAGGATGTTGTTCAGGATGCACAAGAAAAACCTTCTGAAAATGCTTCTTCAGATAAGGATGTCCAAGATTCAGAGGATGCTGCTGATAAGGAAGAACAACATCAGATGCAAGATAATGAAAAAGATTTGCAAGATGAACTTGAGATGTTGGTTACTCAGGAATTGGTTGCTAAAGCTATGGATGATGTTTCAAGACAAGCCTTTGAAGAAGAAAAGAGGAGAATTGCATCTCAAAAGAAGGCAGCTCAAGCTACCAGTACTAACCAACTTAGTACTGATAGGCCATCTGTTAGTACTGATAGGCCATTTGTTAGTACTGATAGATCATTTGTTAGTACTGATAGGTCTAACACACCCAATGTTAGTGCTGCTAGTACTTCCACAGGTGCAAATGCTGATGAATCATCATTTGTCTATCTTGGAGGCAACATACCTATTGATGCATCTACTCTCCCTAATGCTGATTTACCCATTGATCCAAATATGCCTGCCTTGGAAGATGCTTCTGATACTCTTCCAAATGATGGAATATTCAATGGAGCTTATGATGATGATGAAGATGTGGGTGCAGAGGCTGATTTCAACAACATGGATAACACCATTGCTGTCAGTCCTATTCCCACACTCAGAATTCATAAGGATCATCCAAAAGGACAAATTCTAGGAGATCCTACATCAGCAGTTCAAACAAGAGGGAAGATTCAAAAGGCTTCTTCAGCACAACAAGCCTTGGTAAGTTACATTCACAGACAGAACAGAACAAATCACAAGGATCATCAGAACTGTTTGTTTGCATGTTTTCTCTCTCAAGAAGAACCCAAGACTATATCACAAGCCTTACAAGATGAAAGCTGGGTTGAAGCAATGCAAGAGGAATTGCTTCAGTTCAAACTACAGAAGGTTTGGGTACTTGTTGATTTGCCATATGGGAAAAAGGTAATTGGCACAAAGTGGGTCTTCAGGAATAAGAGGGATGAGAGAAGTATTGTTGTGAAAAACAAAGCACGGCTTGTAGCACAAGGGTTTAGACAGGAGGAAGGTATAGATTATGATGAGGTTTTTGCACCTGTTGCCAGAATTGAGGCAATTAGGTTATTTTTAGCCTTTGCATCATACATGGGATTTACTGTCTACCAAATGGATGTTAAAAGTGCATTTCTGGGATGATGAAGTTGCCAAAAGAGATTCATTTAGATGAATTAATAGCCAAAAGAATGCAGAAGAGAAGCATTATCAGAACAACAAAAAGGAAGAAAAGCATCAAATTCAATTTAAAGCTCCAATATTATTACTGAAGAAGATTGGTGATGTATTAGAGCTAAGCTAGAAGCAAATGAAGAGTTGACAAAAGATGTGTTAGGAAAGGATGTGCATGAACAAGATTTTGTAAAAAGAATGGTAGATATGGTGAATCAAAGAAAGAAACATTTTGCAGAGGAAAGAGCTAAGGCAAAGAGAAATAAACCCATGACTCAGTCACAGTTGAGAATCTACATGTCAAACTATCTGAAGAATCAAGGAACTTGGAAGCTTTCTCAGTTAAAAAACTTAAGTTTTGAAGAAATTAAAAAAGAGTTTGATAAGTTAGTTCAGCGGATTGACACTTTAGTTCCTATGGATTTTGAAGCTACAAAGGCAAAATTGAAAAGATATGGAGAAGAGCTTCAGACAAAAACTTCAAAGAAACTAAAGATTGATGATAAAGTTGTTCCAACTATAGGAGAAAAAGTTGCTGAAGTAAAGGAAGAAGAGCCAGTAAAAAGAACAGGAAAAAGAAAGAAGAAAAAGGCTAGGAAAGGTAAAAGTATTGACAAGAATGGATAAGGAGATTTAGAGACTGATAAAGAGGAATCATTGGAAGCTATGAATCCTACTCCTTTGGCTACAAAATCTAATATTGTGGTGAATTGGAA
Source organism: Tanacetum coccineum (assembly GCA_026074375.1). Lineage (NCBI taxonomy): Eukaryota > Viridiplantae > Streptophyta > Magnoliopsida > Asterales > Asteraceae > Tanacetum > Tanacetum coccineum. The sequence continues at coordinate 32,174 of BQNB010029853.1, forward strand.
GATATTTCAGCAAGGTCAAAGATGTGTTTATCACGATAATGAGTGCAAATGGAAGCTGATACAATCTAATGAGCTTAGAGCATATGATTAAAGACTTCACAAGAGGGTACTTATCAGAGCTGCTACGGTTTGGTAATGCAAAAGTATGGAACAAATAGGCCTGAGAATGCTTATGACAGAGTGCTTTAGAGTGACCTCAGGACTATGTTTGAATCCACCTCTCAATGAAGATGCTATTTGGAGCTTACCACTTCAACAGAAGATGATTAGTTAGAGGTATTATGATAAATGTGTAGTACATTGTTTAACATTAGAGGCATCTACTATATATATGTTAGCAGATAGGAAATATCCTTTGTCAAAAGATGCTTGCCAAGTGATGCTAAAGATGAAGCTTCTAGATGGAACAATGGATAAAGTTTGTTATAAATTATTAAAGATGATTGAGAAGCAAGCTGGGATAAGAAAGTGATAAATTTATCAGTAGCAGTAGGCATATTTTTGGAAACTGTGGACTATAATGGAAGAGAGAAGGGTTTGGGTGTTGGTTAACCACCACACAACAAATGGTCATCAGTTCACCATGCTTAATAGGCATAAGAACTGGCTAGTCCAAAGCAAACAGCTTTGGAAAAGACTTCTCAAATCCGTTTATGGTTGACAGTTTACAAAAAACTGTATGGTAATCAATGCACCATAGTATTATACTAAAGCATTGGCTACTCTTTAGAGCAAACGGCTAATCGGTTAAAGAGTTCATCAAATCCGATGATAATGATAGTCTGCTAAAAACTATAAGGTTAGCAATGTACCTTGTTATTGTAATAAAGCATTGACTAGTCCATAGCAAACGGCTTATGGTAATGACATATCAAATCCATTGATGGCTGGTAGTTTGCCAAAAACTATAAAGCCAACTTAGTTGGTGTTGATGTATAGCTGTGAAGAGAAGACAAAAGAATAAAAAGTTAATGTTGATTTGGGTTTTTCAAGAACATCAAACAGATTTCAACATTCAAAGAGAAGCTAAGACTTAAAGGACATGCTTGGATACATTTCTCAAAGCCCCAAACTAAAGACAACCTGAAGAAAATTAAATGTTAATAAGTGGAAGTTCTAAGTTTAGGGGAGGATTGTTAGGAATTTTGTATAACAGACTTAATTATGTTAGTATTGTAGTTAGTTCTGCTAGTATAATAGTTAGTACTGGTAGAAGGTTTATCATAGTTAGTTCTGGTCGAGTTAGAAAAGTTAATTACTGATTATGTAATAGTTAAGTCTGGCTTACGAAGTAATTAGTTAGAGTTCAAAGGGATATGTATGAGATATCTTAGGAAAGGATATTGCATTATCTTTATAGTTGTTTTTAAAGCCCCATTAGGGGTTCCTTAGTCTATAAAGGAAACCCTAGGCATAGTTAGTAGAGTAGTTCTACACAAGATCATAGAGATCGAATTCGTAGTCATAGTTTGTAAATGTAACTAGGCAGATTCAAAGTTTAATATAAAAGTTCTTTTGTGGTATTCATTATTGTTCTTCTTAGCAGTATTGATTAGATTCCGCATAATCAATAGTGCTCACTCAGTGTTTCATCATTGTTACTTTAGATTTATCTAAGGCAACAAACCCTTTACAAGCTGAAGGTTTAGATCTATTCAGTAAATCAATCCAACAAGTTTCATACTATCCTCATCAAATCAAGGTATGTTAACTACTGTGAACAGTGAATCATTGGATGTTTTAGATATATTCTCAAACCCAATTTGAGCAATATTATCCCCCATGGTTTCTTAGCTCCTAGGTACACCACCTATACTAGTTCCTAGGGAACTTGGTTCATTAGGTGTTGCCTTGGATTGGGTCTTATTAATGTTACCCCTATCCTGCTCTGCATCTAAGCTAGTAGCAGTAGTGGTAGCCCTTTCCAAACTGTCATCCATTCCTCATTGACAGCCTCATCTGCAACATTATCTATAGGACCACTAGGCTGAGGTACCTCAGTGTCCTTTCTCTTTGGCCTTCTTGATCTTTGTTTCTTTTAAGGTTGAGATGTTGATGGTTGAATAATGGTAGGTGTGTGTTGGGGATCAGTGGGCATTTCTGAACCTTCACCTTGTTCTTGTTGAGCTTGTACCATCATTGTAGGAAATAAGGGTATGTCCCTTCCAGAAAAGCCTTTCCCTACCCTTCTCTTGTTTCTAAAAATCTTATTAGTGTGAGTGGGTGTAACATAAATCCTTTTATGATTTGACATTTCTTCTAGTTGTTTCTCTAAAAATACTTGCACCAAAACCTTTGATACATCAAAAATTTACAGACCATTCATCCATATTCTTCACCATACTTTCAAATAAATAACTTGTAAAGTTCAAACTTTCTGGTTTGTAGCTAGATAAATAATTGCAGAGCCATATGCTACTAATTTCATTCTTTGAGTAGTACTTAGCACTTTGGCATTGCAAATATGGTATGGAATAAGGAAATTCCATTGCGGAGAAAAGAATTGCCTTATGATTGCAAGCTTATGTGAAAGTTTTTCATACCCCATTCTGTAAGTTCTGCAAAAATGGTAGCATTTGGCAAGCCAAATCCGTTACCTTCCTCATCATTCAGTTGAAGGTCATGTCTACAGATGTTTCAATAACGATATCTTTACTTCCATCCACTTTGGGCTTGTAAACTGTACCTCCCCATTTGACAGATTCACTTGACAATAGCCCCAGAATTGTTCAATGCACGATGTATAGATGTAGGATTGATCGTTAGTGCATATTTAATAGGGTTTGAATTCACAAAAAATCAATAATTGCTCAAATCCCTTACTTTCAGTGGGTTTAGACAAAAATGATCTCATTCTTCGCACCCTGACCAAATTGTGAGTTCAGCTAAACTATCAAAGGTCGTATTGTGTTGGATTTTGATGATGAATGATGAAATTGAGTTAGGGTTTGTGATTAGAGAGTATTATGATGGTTGAATAGATTAAATGTGTGACTCGCGAAACCCTAATTGAAGCAATTTATGAAAAATACCCTCAACAAGCAATTAGTTCACCAGCAGTTGTAAGTTATGACCCTAGCAGCATTAAACTTTCAACTAGCTGTTAGTAAGTTTTATGCATAGCATCATTTACTTTTTACATTAGTTGTAAGTTATGCCTAGCAGCATTAACTTTCAATTCTAGTCCAAACACTCTCTGTTTTTAATATATTCAACTCTCTTTCTGTTTTTCAACTCACAACTTCTCTCAATTCTTTTACACGCCAAAACTCTCTGTCATGGAATGTGTCTTAATGAGATTTATTTTATTGATATCTTGGCTTTGGACTCGATTAGTGCGTTTTGGTTTTAGTAATCGAAGGCTGGAGCTGACTGCCACCTTTTCAATATCAACTATCTCGGAGTAAGAAAGTCAATAGAAGTCGTATGTATCTCCATGACAAATGAGACAAGTATCTGTTGAGAGAAACTTGAATGGCTGGGAAGGGTTGTGCAGTGCATCATTGGGTCCATGATGTCTTTCTTCAATACCAGAATTCATCTTTGTGAATCTGATAGATTATGTAATGACCCGGTTTCTGCCTAAAGTATGTAGAGGGATTCTTTCTTTAGACGCTTTATCCTTACATTTATTTTTCAATCTTCAACCCCTTCAATGCTTACCAAGACGTCATTACTAACACCTTTTTGTGATTGTTCCAGTGTTAATTCATGTCTTAGTCTGCATTATTCTCTTATTCTCATTCATCTCCAATCTTACTTAAGGACTGCTATTTCTAACTATAGAGTATCCTTAGGTAGATCCTTCCGGTTCTGGTTGGATCATAGGACTAATACCTAACCTAACCACCTTATGACTTCAGAATCGTCATGAGTTAATAGGTTGTTGGGTATTTGATCGTAACCATAAAACCTTGAAAATCAATCAAAGTGTTTGATGTAATATCAAAACTTTTAACACTTTGAAAGTTTCATCCTTTGGAAAAGCTCCCCCTTCACACGTGCATCAATGAACGAAAGTGTTTTGCACATGTGGGTAAGAGTATAAAGCACTTTTAACTCTTGAGTCTTTAGATCACTTATTATTTTAGATCACATTTTAATTACATTTCTCCCCTTATTTTAAGTACTATTTCACTTAGTCTTTGAAATACCAAGTGATTAAGATTTGTCTTGAAAATTTTGTGGGGAGAAAATGTTTCAGCATAAATTATGTAGAACTTTTCTTCTTGCTCCCCTTCAATTTTACATATGTTTGACACCAAATACAACTGCTACCAAGTTGTAAAATGAATATAAAATTAAGGTGAAATCAATGTTGAGAACATAATTTTGAAAGATTATGAATTTTTCATTAAAGAATTCTTGAAAAATTGTGCTCAGACGCTGGATCATCTTATAACAAATATTCTATTGTTAACCATGTTATTATTACCAATTTGTTATTAAGATTAGTTTAAATGTTTTGAATACCGAAAGAATTTAAGAATAGTATCCAAAAACATTACAACATTGATAGATGTACCTGCACTTAAATCAAGAGTTTGTTTGCATTTTGAGGGTTAGTGATAGCTGTAATGGAACCATATGAGGGTTCACTATCAACCTTGGTTGTGCTAGAGGTGAATATCTTTCCAGTTGGAACCCATCTAAAACCAACAGTCTATAGAATTCTACCCGTTGGTTTCCACCTAAGACAAGATCTAGGAGTCTTTGTTTTCTCATGCACAGTGGAAGTCTTTTTGATTGAAAACCTATGTCATGTAGGGATATGTCTTTCTGGTTTCTTTGCAATACTTATTTTCTCTACGGGTTTGTATCTTATTTTTGTCTTATGAGATGTTGCCTTAGCACGTGAGTTGACCTCATTTAGGAATTTTGTTACACATGAATCATGATTTGCCTTAAAGACACATTTATGACATGTCGAGCAAACAAAATGTTTGGTGTCAGAAAAATTTCTAAAATTCGTAGAGTGTGCTGCTATGGGCACAGTCTTTGTCGTTATGTAATGAGTCTTAGATGCAGGCCAATTCCTAGACTTTTAGTTATTTATCCTCGGTTTTGGTTTGCTATCATTAGCTGTGCTTGGTGATCTAACAGAAGGCATCACACTAGGTTCTGAATTCCTACCTTTTTCTTGTGTCTTTTTCTTAGCTTCCTCTAGATAGTGATTATGAACCATGTCATTTGAGCTATACCTAGATGAGCTAGGTGCAATCATGTGATGAGGTTTTGCAAACGCAAATTCTCTTTCCTTAGGCAAATAATGTGCAGTGATTGGTTTTGGCAAACCGTTATTCACATCAACTTGGGAGGCAAATCATGTTTTTGAAATTTTAGGTCGTTCAGACTTAAAGACAGTCGGTTGTCTAACAACTGATTGGTTTCTTAGTGATTGTAAAACCAGTTTCCCCAAGATTGATGGTTTTGCAAACTTAGTATCCACGTTATTTTCTTGTAACTTTCTTAAGTCATTTTTCAATGCTGCAATTGCAAACCCTTTTTCCTGAAGTTGAGCTTTGAATTCATCATTTTTAGTAATCAAAGAAGTTGTGTGTTCTATAGTCTTAGTTCTTGTTGTCTTGATAGAATCATACAGTTCTTTGTAATGCTTTTACAAAGTCTCATTTTCCTTAAGTAATTTAGCCACTTTATGTTCCAATTCGATGTTTATTGTTTCAATTACATCTACGTCACGTTTAACCTTGGCTTCATTACTTTTCTCATTCAAAACTTGACTCTGTTGTCCTGATTTTAAAACATTGTTTTGCAATTGTAATTCAAGATTAATGCAATCTGCTTCTAATTTTGAAAAATCTTTTTGAAACTGGGCAACGGTCTTTTTGAGACAAATATCTTTATATTCGAGAGATTGATTTGAGAGTTCATTTATCTGGTTATCAGTTAATTTTAGCAGGCAAAGGACGCATGTCATGACATTGTTCAGCATTCTGGTCAACCTCTCCTTCATTATTGAATTCAGGTTGCTCATTATTATCAGCAGTCATTGGTACCTCAGCCATTGGCTCTTTATCATATATGGGTTTGATATCTGCATCATCAACATGTGCATCATTCCCTGACCTGCTGGTTGTATCTTAGTTTTTGGATTCTGTCCCATTGCTTTATGTGTCAACCAAACTAGCATCTAGTGCTTTACTTGTATCAACCTTTTCCTTTGTTGTATGCATCTGTCTTTCATTCACCCTGTTGTCATACTCTCTTTTATGCAATGCTCTTTTATCAATCGACTTCTTAACAGATTCCATGTGTTGGATCAGTGTATCACATAATTGTTGAACCTCGAGTTGAGTGTATGCTAGAAAGTACTTGCGTGCCATTACACCATCATCATCATCCAAAGAAGACCGTGACTTGATGAACTTCTAAAACTGTGTCTCTAGTACTCTAAAAGCAGCCATGGATCCAATTTCTTAAAATTTGTCTTTGTCAAGTTGCTTTTCTAGTTGATCCATGTTTAGGAACATTATGCCCGTGAAAATCTAAATATCTTGACGAAAGAGTTTTACAAATGCCTGTTTGAATCAATACTCGGTTCAAGTTCCTTATAAGTCGTTGTTTGAAAGAAGCTTGAGGTGTGAATGAAGTAATCGAAAAAATACCATGTAACTCTTTTTTGCTTTGTCTTGTATTTGTTGCATTTGTTGTTTCTTCCAAATCCAAACACGAAGATAAAGTATCTTTCGTTTCCATTTTAACGTAAATTGTGAAATGAAAATGATTTTGTAGGATCTTAAGTAGGTAAAGTGATGGTAGTTGTTGTTAAATGAATTCAATTAACGTTCACGGGATTTTACAGATCTATGATTTAAACTGAGAAAAGAAGCGACTTTTACGGGATTTTATAAAATCAAGAAGAAACCGTGAATGAATTTTGTTTGTTGTAGAAAAATTAATTATCTTTTAAGTCCAAGTTGAAATTAGAAGTCCTTAATTGTCACACCCCAGACGGGGCCTGGATGGAATACGTGTCCGAGGGCGTGACGTCATAATATCCATCACACAAAGCATGAGAGAACGACCACTAATGGACGTTTTGAAAATCATAACTCGTTGCATTATTTAAAAATAGATAAGTTTTAAAAGATTCAAAAGAAATTAAACATTCGCGGAAGCGTAAGTAAAACGTAGCGGAAACATAATTTAGTTTTCAAAAGACAACGAGTATGAATGAGAAATAAAGTCTTGATAAATGGTTTCATATTGCACGTAGACTCCACATAGCACGTCAACGAAGTCCAAAGCTAATCACCTGAGAAAAACATGCTAAAACGGTCAACATAAATTTGGTGAATTCATAGGTTTAAGTAAAGCATTTACGAGAATCAAAAGTGATTAGTGAATACTGCTTCACTCACAGTATTATGAAAAGTTACTAGTAATTTGAAACGTTCAACGAAAGCAGTGTGGACCACAAGTTATAAAACGCATGTGACAGTTATAACGGATACAACTTCACATACAAGGTATTTCCAGTTGCGCTAAGCTCATGACACCGAAGCTCAATTTAAAGTAGCATATTATATGGCAAACAAGAAAATAACTGCCCTAGAGGTATCTGACCAAGATCACCTAGTGAAATCCGACATGGTATATATCCGTTTGTTCGTGTCTCCCGAATCTAGTAAGCGCTACTTACCCGGATAGGGATAATTAGTCCCAATAGATCTATTTAAAACACTCGCGCTCACTTAACCAGTACGGTCGGTTAACAAATTAACTGTTCATGATAGTTCGGGCATTAGTGGTTTATTCGCAACTTAGGTAACACGTAATCAGAAAAAGGTAACGTAAAGTAACTGTGTTCAAAGTAAAAGTAACCAACGCATTTCCAAAAGAAAGGCTTTAAGTAATTGCATCCATTAGTAAAACAAAGTGTAATATCAATCATGTAACCGAGTTTGCAAACGAACATTTATAAAAGTTTGAAATCATTAGAGTAAACAAGTTTGTAAACGAGCATGTTCTCACCCCAAAAGTTATAAGGTTAATATAAAACAAGTAAAACATGGGGCTATGAACTCACCTTAAGCAAACGGTGAGATAGTGAATCAACGAGGAGAACAAAGTAAACAAACGACTCTAACCGCGACCTAATTATAAGACGCGCCTTATAACGAGAAATAATAACGAAACGTTGCATAAAACGTTTATAAAAGAACTAGACATCCATATGTGTTTGTGCTTTAGTTTATTTAACAAAAACGTGTTTTTACGAACTCATTAGGTTTATATAACGTTACGCCATTCTTACGAAAAGTTGCCATTTTCGGAAAGTTACTATTTAAGGAAACTTTCTATTTTCGAAAAGTTCTAAGTTTCGGGATGTTAATACCGTCCCCTATAATCATAGTGTCCATATAACCATAAACGTACTAACAAAACTCTTAACGCTTATATTTCATTTCTATCTCGCTAGTTCGTACTAACTTACTATTTTTAGTAACGTGCAACGGTATCACTTTATCATTCTTAGAAAACTCCTAACCCTTCGTAATAAGATCAAATCACTACATTAATATTTTCTAAGGCTTTCGAAACCTAAACGGACCTAACCCGCTTGAAAACGTTTTAATATATAAAATTATATGTCCGAAAATAACTTGACGAAAACTAGGTCTATCTCACTCATAAAGCATTTTTAACACAACTTTCGCGACTTTGGAAGGGAAACGTCATTTTAGGCCATGTTTGTGTTTTACACTTTGGCCGAAACGGACTCGAAAGGGGTCAAAATGGTCATTTTCGTTCCTGATCTGATCGTATTAAAATCGTTTTGCCGAAAAATGTTTCAAGTTTCATTTGAGCGTAACTCGGTCGTTTTAAGTCCGATTTTAGTGTTCGATATATGAAAAACTATCTATACGAAACGAGCTATCCAAAAACTACCTTCTTGACTAATGAAAACATTTTTAAGTCGCCCAAAACCCTAAAACAAATTCGGATCAGCAACCTTATTTTTCGTAAACGCTTCTAAAAATCCATCCAAACTTCACAATAGTGTCTAATCTAACCTAATCTCCATTCACTACTAATCCACCATCAAAACCATCATTAAAACTACTCTAATCTCATCACCATCTTTGTTGCAACACACATGGTCACTCATACTCACAATCAAAACAATATGTAAATCAAAGAACCATAAAAATATAACTAGTTCATGTGTCATCTTGTTTATTTTTAAAATACTTGCACAAACACAATAGGATTTAAACCAAGAGCATAAGAAAATAAAAAAAAATCAAAAGGAGGTTTAAGAAATAGCTTACAAATAATAAAGGAATAAGATTGAACACTAAATCTATAGCATACACCAAGATCTTGCAAAACCCCTAAATTTATTTTGAAACCCTAATTTCTTAAATCTTGATTAAACCTTGAAAACCTTGATCAAACACTTGGAACACCCTTAGATAACCTTGAATAATAGCTAGGAATACTAGATCTTGAAGAAAAATCAAAGATATGGAAACCCTATTAAGGGTGTTGTTTGGCCGAGACCCCAAAGAGAAGGAAAGAGAGATGAAAAATGTTTTTGGTTGCTAGGAAAATAATGAAACCCTAAGTGTGCTAAAGTGTGGTATTTATAGGGGCTTCTTATGAGCTAGGGTTTTGTTTTGGGTTGACAAGTCAACACACACACTTAACCAAGTGTGTGTGTGGTTTGGTTATAATACAAAAGAAAGAAAGGGAAGAAAATTGCAAGAGTTTAGCTAGTGTGTGTAAAATTTATGAGAAATAAAATATGGATGGTATTTATAGTGGAGTAAGAACTTGGAGCCAAAGGAGTTAGGAGTGGAGCCAAAGAAAACTTGGAGCCACGGGTTGGCTCCTAAAGGGTGTGCATTTGAGCCAAGCCAAAGGGAGGGGACCAATTTGATCTCACATTATTAAGGAAGCTCATGCAAGGTGGTGATTATTTTAATGCAATATTAGTTATTATTCACGGAACACGTAAATACTGAAAACGCGTAATAACTTCAAATAAATTTCTAAAATTTTAAATATCAATCCGAACGTAAAAACGTGATCACTGACGGAAGACTACACAAAATAGATACCCTGTACGCATCCGGTGACGATTCTCAGATACACGCAGGATAGCTTCCTGGTTAAAAGGTAAATTAATCACGTAAATGGCTAAATAGAAAAATAATATCGAGAGTAAAAAGTAAATTTTTTATACCATCACTAATGCACCGGATCCCATCAGAACTCTGTAGTTAAGCATGCCTGGGTGAGAGTAGTACTAGCTTGGGTGACCCGCCGAGAAGTAAAAAAAATATACCGGTTACGCAGTAATCGTTTTTATGTGACAGTAAAAGGTCAAAAAGTTAAAAAGTCAAGCCGGACCCAAAAAGTCAAAGGGAAAAACAATCATTTAAAGTTCTGAAAATTGCCGGTTGTTACTCTTTCTCTCTCTATCCCCCATCTCTCTCTCTCCTGTAAAAAAAGTAAGAGAGAGAATGCAGTAATGATTATGTTTTCTTAAACTGTGTGTTTTCTATGTCGAGAGACAATTAATTTGGGTCGATAGGGAGTATGATCTAATAATAAAATTATAGAGTTTATCATCTAAGTCTTGGCGGTTATCCAACAATGTACTACCTTTAGAAAGTTTTATTTTAGGAAAGTTTTTATTTCAGACGTTAATACCGTCTCCTATATTTGTTAAATTTCAATATTTTTCAAATTCGCGCTAACTAATACCATAATCGTTTAACTTCTAAAAGTCCGATCCGACCTAAGTTTTTACCAAACTTATTATTTTTAGTTACATTATTGCCTTTTCCTAAATATGTTATGACGTCTTAAATGTTGCTAACCTATATATTTGTGTACTATATGTTTGCTAGAGTTTTGAATGTCCAAAAATTGTCTAAAAGTGTTCCGAATACCCTTTTACTTTTCAATCAGAACACTATTCTATTGAGTTTTACCGAAGAATGTTTCAGTTTCATTTGGACTATAACTTAGCAGTTTTAAAGTCGATTTTTAAGTGCGATATGTGAAAAAAACTATCTATTCGAAATAAGCTTTCAAAACTACTTTTACGCTAATGATAAACCATTTTTAGGTGTCTAAGAACTCATTTCTAATTTCAATCAGTACCAATCTTTTAGAAATGTACCATAGGGATTAACCATAGACTCAACCCATAAGGACCGCCATATAACTTCTATTTTCGCCAAAAAACTAACCATCAAAACACTCTTAAATCTATCTAACCTTTTTCATATCTATTATTGCAAACACACTTTCAACTATCTTACCTAACTTATAAAACTACAAACATAATACTTCCATTTTTATAAAAGTTGTCAAGTTACTTTTATCATTTCTTTTTAAAAAGTAACACAAACACATGGATTCTTATACTTGAACAATATTCATAAGAATAAAGGAAATGAAACAAGAGATGACCAAGAAATATTTACAAGAATGAAGGAAACAAGTAGAGAATACAAGATTAACACCCAAGATTGACTAGTTCTATAAACCTTATAAAATTAGAAACCCTAATTTGATAATCTTGACGTTAACCTTGAAATATCAAACATCAATACTTTGATCTACTTAGGAAAACCTTGGAAATGAACTTTAAAACACTTGGATCTTGAAGAATAATCAAAAGTTAAGGAATGGCTGCGTTTGTGGGTGTGTCTTGATGGCCTGACCCAAAGGAGAGACAAATTTTTTTTGTGAGGCTATGTGTGAATGAAATGGACCTAAACTTGAGAAAGTGTGGTATTTATAGGCTAATTTAGGGTTTTAAGGGTTCAAAGGTGCATCACATGTGAGAAACAAACACATAGGGGTGTGTCTTGGTGGTTTCGGCGAACTAACCAAAGGACAAAATAGGTTCAATTAAAAACTTTCATCATGGCTCCCAATTATGTATGAAATGGTCCTTGGTTGGTCAAATTGAAGTAAACAATGTGTAAGGAGTTCACATGTTTGAGGTTGTATGGGATGCCCTAACTGAAGAGGGTGACACTCTTCATGTGTCACTTTCTATACTTGCATGCACACATGGGTGAGGCTTCCAAAATAAGATGCCATTTATTTAATTTAGGATGCATGGTGACATTGTGGTGGTTTTAGGCGTCCAATATGACAACCAAAGGGAGGTGAACAAAATTTTTAGCATTATAATGCTTGACGGATGGTAACTCGAGTTTACACGAAAAAGATTGTGGAGGATACGGTTGTTCGTTTGAGTCAAATGCGAAAAACATAATTTAAAGAATAAAACCCTAAAATTAATATCGGAAGTGATTAAAAATCATGAAACACTTAGAAAAGTGAAAATATTCTTATAAGGCTAAACTAATGATATCAATGCCGGAAGCGTCGATGATTTTTTCAGATTTACGCGGTTTAACTTCCCGTTTAACTGGTCATATTCAAATGTAAACATATAAAAGTCAAGATTAATGATTGAGAAAAGTTTCAATATTGACCTAAAATTTATGAGGTGTGCATCCTTTCCCTGTTAAAGAGCTTTGTCCTCAAAGCGAAGACATAGCTTGAGGTGGGATTCAGGGTTAGCGAAAAGATGAGGGTACTTTCTTGGCTTTGGTCTTCGCGCTCCCAAGTATACTCGGGACCTCTTCTTGAATTCTAACGGACCTTCACGATTGGAATGCGACTTTTCTTCAAACGTTTAACTTCGCGGTCCATAATTTCAAATGGTTCTTCAATGAAATTGAGCTTGTGGTCAACGTGGATTTCGTCCAACGAAATAGCGAGCGGTTCATCGGATAAACACTTCTTAAGGTTTTGAGACGTGAAATGTACTATGAGCATCGGCTCAGTTTCTCGGGTAACTCAGTACGATCTGCAATTGTTCCAACGTTGTCGAGAATCTTAAAAGGTCAATTTACGAGGGTTTAGTTTTGCTGTTTGCCGAAACGTATCACTCCTTTCCAGGGCGATACTTTCAACATAACCTTATCCCCAACTTGAAAATCCAATGGCTTACGTCTCTTATCAGCATAGCTCCTTTTTCGATCACGTGAAGCTTGGTGATGATGCTTTAATTTAACTTTCCACACTCTCAAATCATTTCTCTCCTTCAAACTCAAATCTTCCGACTGTATCGATTTTCCAGCACAGCCTCGTTGGGGATTAACGACCCGGGAAAAGTCTATACTGCTCCTGGTTTTATTGATTGTTGTTGTTTTTTAGACTTTATATATATTTTGTATTTTATTATATATTATATATATTTTAGTTTGATTAAAAAGCATTAATCACATGTCTTCTAACGTTTGGATGGTCCTCTCACTTTGACCATCTGTTTGTGGATGGTAAGCCGTACTCATATCCAATTAAGTACCTAGGGCTTCGTTCAATGGTTTCCAGAAATGAGACGTAAACTTACTGTCTTGATCAGAAATAATCGAAACTGGTACTCCATGTCTCGAGACTACTTCCTTTAAGTATCGTCTCGTCAACTTCTCCATTCAGTCGGTTTCCTTCATTGATAAGAAATGAGCAGACTTTGTGAGTCAGTCTACAATTACCCAAATTGTATCTTGACTAGACTTCGTCTTAGGTAACTTAGTAACGAAATCCATAGTAATGTTCTCCTATTTCCATACTGGGATTATAGGTTGAACCAACAAACCGGATGGTTTTTGGTATTCTGCTTTAACCTTTGCACAAGTCATGCATTTACTGACATACGTGGCAATTTCTGCTTTCGTGTTAGGCCACCAGTATAGCTTCTTTAAATCTTGATACATCTTGTCTGATCCAGAGTGGATCGAATACTTTGACTTATGCGACTCGTGGTATCCAACTTCTATTCTTCAAACACAACATTCCGTCGACACGTGGCTTCAGATTCTTAATCATGCCACACAAATCTTTTGTTCCATAATTCTCTTCCTTTCTTGCCTTAACTTGAGCATTCAAGATCTGCATAGGGAGGTTTAAACCAATTGTCATAACCAAGGCTCGAACTCGTAGTGGCTTAAGTCTATTCTTTTGGCTCAATGCATCAGCCACCACATTCGCCTTTCCCGGGTGATAACGTAACTCACAGTCGTAGTTACTTAACAGCTCTAACCATCTACGTTGTCTCATGTTCAACTCTTTCTGATCTAGAATATGTTGCAAACTCATATGGTCAGTGAACACAATGCACTTCGTGTCATAAAGGTAATACCTCCACATCTTGAGAGCGAACACCACAGCTCCTAATTCCAAATCATGTGTTGTGTAGTTCTTCTTATGGATTTTGAGTTGGCGGGATGCATAAGCTATGACTTTCTCCTTCTGCATCAACACTGCGCCTAATCCTTTGTGAGAAGCATCACAATATACTACAAAGTTTTCACTTCCTTCGGGCAATGCCAAAATTGGTGCACTACACAACTTTTGCTTTAGTGTCCGGAAAACAGTTTCCTCCTTTTCCCCCCAATTGAACTTTATACTTTTCCGAGTCAGTGACTCGCGCGAACTCAACCCTTAAATATGTAGATAAATACAAACATGTATAAATACATGTCAAGGGACGAAATCCCGC
>BQNB010029854.1:0-53394 GCA_026074375.1 Tanacetum coccineum
TAGGTTGAATGAACCTTTCCATCATCATTCTGTTCTCATTTGCATGTACCTCATGTTGCTTCAAGTAGGCATACAACTGATCAAAGTTAGACTCTTTCAAACCTCTGTTTAGTTTGACTTCAGTAATGAATCTACTCCATTCAGGTAACATGTTGTTCACAAACTTAGAGTTAAGCTGCATTCTGGACATGGTCATCTTGATGTTTCTCATGTCGTTAATGAGCTTCGAAAACCTAACATAGTAAACATGAATGGTCTCTCCTTTGATTTGACAGAAGCGTTCAAATTCATCGTATAATTGTGATTCCCTGTCATCCTTTGTTAACTCAGAACCTTCCAGAATCATCTTCACATTGTCCCAAATGTCTTTGGCGTCAGTGTAATGGTTGATGAGTGTGTAGATGTCTTTTGGTATACCTTGAAGTAAGATATTCGTAGCACGAATGTCAGCTTTATACCTTTCCTTTTCTTCAGCAGAAAGGTCTGTAAAGACTCTAGCACGTTCTGGACCTAGTTGAAGTGCACCCTCAGTTTCTTCAGCATCTTCAGCAGGAGTTTGTATGAACGTTCCCATTTGAAATGGACCTTCAGTAATCGATTTCATAATGTTCTCTCCATTATCTTTTCCCAGACAATACAGACGAATGCGTTGTTGCCAAGATTCAAAGTCTGTTCTGTCAAGCATTGGTGGGCGTGTATCGGAACCGGCATACCAAATATCTTCTGACATATTAGACATCTTGATGTATTGGTTATGAATGCAATTAACGTTCACGGGATTTTACAAGTCTAAGATTTAAACCGATAAGAAGTTTACCGGGATTTTACAAAATCAATAGAAAAACCGTAAATGAATAATTGGTTGTGATATTTGGTTTGTTGATTTGTTTGAAATTTGGCGCAGTTGGATTATGAAAAAAATAAATTTTACCCTATTACCAAAATCTAAATTTGGTGTAAAAATAAGCTAAAAAGGCTAAAGAAAAAATTATATTTTACTTAATTTTTCCCGCCAAAAAGTGTCGCTAAAAAGGTGTCGACCGAAATAATTTTTACCCTATTACCAAAATTTGAATTTGATGTAAAAATAAGTTAAAAAGGCTATAGAAAAAAGATTACAAATTACTTAATTTTTTCGCCAAAAAGTGTCGCTAAAAGGGGTGTCGTCTGGATACTCTTTTTTTTTAATCAAACCGCTGCGTATGGGATATTAAGCAAACCGCCGCCTAAGATAACACAAACCGCCACCAAACTTTTGCCAAACCGCTGGCAGAATAAGTGACCAAACCGCCGCCTAAAATTGAACAACTCGCCGTTTATTATTTAAAGCAAACCGCCGCTGGTGAAATAAGGCAACTCGCTGGCAAGATTTAACAGCAAACCGCCGTAGAAAATTCAAACCGCTGTCTATCTGTTTTGTTCAACCCGCCGTGAAAGCAAACCGCCGCGATAAGCAACTCGCCGCCGAGGGTCCAAACCGCCAGGGGTTCTTTTCGTATTTTTCTATTAAAATATTCAAACCGCCTTGGTACCTGTCAAACCGCCTTCAATAAGGCAACTCGCCGTTTGATTTTTAAGCAACTCGCCGGCAAGAAAAATAAGCAACTCGCCTTTGACCTGGTCAACTCGCCGGCTACCTTTTCCTAAAAATCCGGATCTTGTCCCTATCTTTTGTCAAATCGCCATCAAGAACAATAATATAATAAGCAACCCACCACGAAGAACATCAATGACGAATTAAGCAAAATTACACCTAATGAGCTCTTTGTTCACGAAATAAGCTAGATACATGTAATACAAAGTGGGTATTTGAAGATTAACCATACATTAACATGTATTTCCTTGTGGATCTTTACAAATGAAGCAACTCTCCACGAAGAACACAAATATAATCCGAATCTTATAAGCTTATTTTTCAATCTAGAAGCTTGTATGTCACTTTAAATTGTAACAATCTAACCTTTTTGATGCTTAGAACAAAGAAAGAACAAGATTAACCAACAAAGTAAACCCAAAATAAATTTTGAGCCGTGAGCTATTTTCTTCAAAAATAAGCCACGAATTTGAGCTTATTTAACCATAAGAATCAATCACGAATCCAACTAGGCTCTGATACCAATTGTAGGATCGTTTATTTCATAACACGGTGATGATTCTTGTGATTGGGCTAGTTTCTAGAGAGAGAAACACATGAGAGAGAATATCTAGAGAGAGAAAATGTGTTTTCTATGAAAAGAGTAAATGACTAGCTTGCCTCTTCCAAAGTTAGAAGAGGCTTATATAGTTTTTACAAAATACCGGGTATTAGTACCCGGCTTAAAACCGAAAGACATACGATTAACTATTAAACTACGAACTATTATAAACAATAAATATATGGGGTGACCGAGTCTTTTACTCATATCTAACACGTATCAACTAGACTATCAAATATCCAGCATAAACAACGTCTATAATCAACTCAAATATCAACTAGTCGGCTAGTCTACAAACTATATTCGTAAATGATAACAACAGATGCCTTAATAATTTTAATGATGCCCTAATAATACAAACAGATGCCTTAATGTATTCACACAGATGCCTTAAACTAAACAAACAGATGCCTTAAACTATACAAACAGATGCCTTAAAAAACAAATAGATTCCTTAAACTAAACAACACACTCCTTAACATTACGTGCATACGCATCAGATGTACATTCTCACACACACAATCACATTTTGACATCTAAAGCGATATGAGCATGACATAACATCCAATTAAATGATAAATGCAATCAATATTTAAACCTGCCATAATTACACAGATGCCTTAAACTATACAAACAAATACCTTAATATAATCACAGAAATGCCTTAAACCAAACAAACATATGCCTTAAACTGAACAACATACGCCTTAACATTACGTGCAAATGCATCAGGTGTACATTCTCACACACACAATCACATTTCGATATCTAAAGCGATATGCGCATGACATATCATCGACTTGTACGCCAAATGCAAGCAATGTTTAAACCTATGTGATAAATAACACAGATGCCTTAAAATATACAAACAGATGCCTTAATATACTCGCACAAATGCCTTAAACCAAACAAACATACACCTTAAATAAACAACATACTCCTTAACACATAGATGCATTAAACTAAACAAACAGATGCCTTGAAGTTAATAAACAGATGCTACTTTCATTTAACAATCAAATATTAACACCAGATAACAATCGGTTCATACGCATCAGGCGTACAACATACGGATACAATCACGTTTCGACCCTTATCACGCATATGCCTTACATTTACCAAATAGACTTCTTAATATATTTTCAAAGCAAATGTATGCCTTAATTAAAGAAACAAACAAATGTCCTATTTTTTTCATTCCTCGTAATTTGATTGTCACGTTGTTCTGTTTCATTGTCATCGAATGATGTTTCTTGTTTGTCGGATTCATATTCTTTGTCATCGCGTTCGATTCCTGGTTCCATTGTTGGTTCTTCATGTTTGTTTTCCGTGTGTTCTGCTTCCATATCTGAAATACATATTTAAAATTAATTAAAAAGTTTTAAACAAACAGATGCCTTAATGTATTCACACATATGCCTTAAAATATACAAACAGATGCCTTAATATACTCACACAAATGCCTTTAACCAAACAAACATATGCCTTAAATAAACAACATACTCCTTAACACATAGATGCATTAAACTAAACAAACAGATGCCTTGAATTCAACAAACAGATGCTTCGTTCATTTAACAATAAAATATTAATACCAGATAAGTCGGTTCATACGCATCATGCGTACAACATACGGATACAATCACGTTTTGAACCTTATCATGCATATGCCTTACAATCAATACTAGAACATCACGAATCAACTTCATTTCCTTTAGATTCTTTAGATGCACCTGAATAACAAAAAAACATGTGTTATAGCCAATAGTAACTACCTGTTTTGATAAAAAAAAGTTTGTTCAAGTCCCATATGTGTACCTTCATGTCTATTTCTGAAGCAATTTCGGAAGCATTTTCCAAATATGTCAGTAAAATATTCACTGAAGGGATTCTCAGATACATGTATTAATACACAGATGCACTATTTTTATAACACAGATGCCCTATTTTTATAACACAGGTTCTTGTAATTTTCTTTATAAAAAATTGCTTAGAAGTTTTAATTCATACCATGAAATAATGAACTTTAGTATTAACGCTCACATAAAAAACCAAATAATAAGTACCAGAATGCAAATCGAAACACCCCTTAAAAAAAGAGAAACGAGTTTTCAGAACTCACAATTTCACCACTCCCTATGATCACGTCACAAACACTCTGATGTAGCTTCATACGCTTTTGTATGTCATTGCGCTCACCAAACCGCATTTTAGGGGTTCTCTCACAGTCCCACACTATATGAAAAAATCGAATTAGCATCCCTTGCACCCAGCCTGCAGTTTATAGTCCCTGTCCAATTTGAATTCCAGCTCGCTACATAAAGCCTTAAGCTCACCTTATTTCCAGCCAAAAAATATTCTTAAAAAATAAATTCTGCAAAAAGGATACGCTACTAACCATCATCGGTGTTCGCACCGTATCATGCAAACCACCCAAAATCGCCAATTTAACTTTTTCCAAATCTACATAAGTTTACAAAAACTATCCCATATTTTAATATAACGTACAAAATTTATAGCTTTCATAAACATATGCAGAAGTAATGATCATCTCATAAAGAATATTGCAAGATGCCCTATTTTTATAACACAAATGCTCTTTTTTATAAGACATATGCCCTATTTTTATAACACGGGTGCCCTATTTTTATAACACATGTTCTTGTAATTTTCTCTAGAAAAAATTGCTAAGAAGTTTTAATTAGCTTTGAGCACCAAATACAATTTCAACTACTGCGTTTACTTTTGATGCAGCTCCAAATCCTTTTGAGTAGACCTTTTACGCATTTGTATAGCAAAATACAAACAACAATTAAAAGGAATGATGTGACATATAGTCTGCACATAACATTCATAATAAAGTTATTTACATGAACGAAAAAGAAAATATTATATACAAATAGAAATGCCAAAGAAGTTAAACATAGATTAACTTGTATGTCCTAATGCATTGTTGAAGGAAGTTGATATTTACACAGAATAGATATTACTACTTCCACACGAATTTGGTGCCAATGTAAATTTATGCCCTCCATACTCTTTTACATTAAACCTTTTTATGTGCTAAACGTTTCAGTTCCGGTGAACTCACCCATCACATACTGTTGCAGGGACGCTATCTTGTTTCTACATTCACACATAAAATCACGTGTAACAATTAAACAGATCTATACACTTTTCATCATGGTGCACATCTATATTTGGCTCATTCATATTTCTCTTTTATATGTTAAAAAAAGAAAATCATTATTTATTTGATCAAAAACTGAAAACAGATATTAGAATTGTTGTGACCAATTTAAGTGGGTAGTTATCGTGTTAGTACAATTCTATCATCGATGGCATCTCAAGTTTCGTTTATTTACAATTCTCAAATCACTACCGTCCTCTAGAAGAATGTAACACTGCTAATCATTGAGACGCGACAACACCGTAAGCTAGCTCCGATGGTGTCCAAGGAGTACATATCCATCGTTGTATCATCAATAGTTACTCGCTGCATGATCAACTTGTAATAAATTTATAATGATATCAATCTTTATCATTTTCTTGTGTTCACAGAATTCTTCATTCTAGTCCCCAACTAATTAGATGATTTCTTTGATAGGTAGATGAGTTCCAAAAGTGATTGGGAATCGTGAATGCAAACTTTGATTATATGTGTGATATACTTTTTCATCTTAGCACAGGGAAACACGATGGAATTGAGATTTGAGAGTGAATAGCAACGCATAGCAAAAGTTTAGTCAGACAAATAGGGTAAAAGCTAAGAAGTATATGAATGGTATAAAAGTAAATTCACGTAAATTTTACGGGGATGAGGTAAAATCATCCGTGTAAATATCACCACCCGTTGTTGAATGACACAATCTCAACCCTAAAACTTAGACGCTTCATTTTCAATTTCCTAATTAACAAAACGGTTTTACACATGTCACAATGTGGCGCATGATATTTCTAGGAAAAATTGATTGCAAATGGCTTTTTAAAACTGTGTTTCTTATAAACAGGGGCGAAGTCAGGATTTTTAGTTAGGAGGGCCTGACAATGCTTAATGCAGAAAGTCATAATGACAAAGGGGCTCAATGTAAAAAACTAGTAGAAAAGCAGCTTGCAATATAGATAATTAAAGAATAAAGTAAGCTAATTAGGGGTGGCTCAGCACCCACTAGTCCCCTACTAGCTCCGCTCCTGCTTATAAAAGATAGATGGATAGATTTCCTAAACATTACTTTATTCACTTTCATACACTATGTCATCGTTGTTTCATTCTGTCAATTCTCACTTTCATACATGATTTTATTCTCAGTTTTCTACATTTAAATTTTTGTTATCTTTGCCTTCCGAAAAAAAATCACAGTAAAAAGCATCATGTTGAACCGTGCGTAGGGTTATCTATCATCTCATACATCATAGTATTGTCTTATTTTAGTTAAAACAAGACAAAAAAGTATAATTAGAATTGACAAGAAGTTAGATTCTCTATTACGACATGGCATGAATGGCCCAATTATATGTACAATTCGGATGGGCATTGGTGCATGACACGGAGTCTCGCAATATTGCTGGAAGGTTTGGGATAATATTGATGGATTGTAGTCTTGATTTTAGTGACGAAATTTTATTTCTCATCTAGCACAAAGAAAATTAAAATGGCTAGGAACAAGAAGTAAATTGTACAAGAATGATGGACAGAAGGAGGTGATGGAAGTTACTCGTGAATGGAAGGCATTGTATATGAATGGTGGAGGCCAGTAAAAAGTATCATAAAAATTAAATATAGGAGAATAATTGTTAGCACTTGAATAAGTACTACAATTGAAGCAATCTCCATTAACAAGGTTTGAACCACACCTCGCACAAGTCGAACACGGGCAATGCGGGAATTCGTTTGTCCTTCCGCATTGAAAACAAGGATAAAACCCGTATGTCGACATAATAAAGAATCAAAATATAGAGGGGTTGAGAAGAAGAATTATTAGAATAAGAGGATAACGAAGAATATTTTTGGATTTTATGATTTTTTTTTAATTTTTAATTTTTATAATTTTTATTTATTAAAGGCCTAAAATTCTAAGAATGGAAAAATAATCGAGAAAGAACTCAACCTTGAGGCGATCCGAAGACCCGGCCTGCCTACTCTCTTTAATGAATAAGCCAACTAGAGGTGAGCCGTACCTGGCGAGTGTCAAAAATGGGAGTGTTTTGATCTTTTGTTGCGATGATATTATGATAATACTCATTTAAGAGTATTATATTATTGTTGATTCTTTTTTAAAGGAAAGTTTTTTTTTATGTTTTCAATTGCTTCTTATTATTTAACTTTTATTTATAGTAAAAAGAAAAGAAAATATATTTTTTACTTTTTATAGTTTTTGAAAAAAAATTTATGTTTTTGATTATATAACAAGAATGTAACTTTCCCGGTGGAAAGGATCTTCTCGACTTTACTTCAACGAATATCCTCAAAAATCGTTCACGTCTTCCCCGGCAGCGGCGCCAAAATTTGGTTGCGTGTATAAGCACTAGTCAAATTTATATATATATAGTATTAATCCCGTGAAAATTCTTTCCAAATTACTTCTCAAACAAGAGAAATAAAAGGATAAAATCTCACTAAAGAAAACACAATATGTATATTTTTAACCGGGAAGTATTTCTTCTCGGGTCGTATCCCAACGAAGTCGTGAATTGAGATTTGGGAATAATTCGGATTCGAGTCAAGAATGAATAAAGGATTTTTTGAATTTTGAATTACACTACGAATATAATAGCACAAACTAAAAACAATTAACTTGTAACACCCCGAAAAATCGTGGCAACAACGCAGCGGAATGGTAACATTGGGGTGCTACTTCAGGGCACAAAACACAAGTCACGGAAAACGACCTCAAAAGAGTAATAAAGCAGCTTGCAATATAGATAATTAATGAATAAAATAGGCTAATTAGGGGTGGCTCAGCACCCACTAGTCCCCCTATTAGCTCCCCCTGCTTTATAAAAGATAGATTGATAGATTTTCTAAACATTATTTTATTCACTTTCATACACTATGTCATCGTTGTTTCATTCTGTCAATTCTCACTTTCGTACATGATTTTATTCTCTGTTTTCTGCATTTAAATTTTAGTTATCTTTGCCTTTCAGAAAAAAATTACAGTAAAAAGCATCATGTTGAACCATGCGTAGGGTTATCTGTCATCCCATACATCGTAGTATTGTATTATTTTAGTTAAAACAAGATGAGAAAGTATAATTAGAATTGACAAGAAGTTAGATTCTCTATTACGACATGGCATGAATGGCCCAATTATACGTACAATTCGGATGGGCACTGGTGCATGAAACGGAGTCTCATAATATTGCTGGAAGGTTTCGAATAATATTGATGGATTGTAGTCTTGATTTTAGTGACAAAATTTTCTTTCTCATCTAGCACAAAGAAAATTAAAATGGCTAAGAACAAGAAGTAAATTGTACATGAATGATGGGCGGAAGGAGGTGATGGAAGTATGTCGTGAATAGAAGGCATAGTATATGAATGGTTGAGGCCAAAAAAAAGTATTATAAAAAATTAAATATTTAAACTTGAAAAGTTCATAATCTGCCCAAGATTATATCTCAAGAGTGTCCACCCTTGTTAACAAAATGAAGTCTTATGGAGACCAGATTAATTAAAAAGCTGTTGTTTCCAAAGTTTTGAGAAGCCTTAGTTCAAAGATTAATCATGTTGTAGCTGCAATCAAGGAATCCCATGATTTATCCTCTTATTCATTTGATGAACTTATGAGCTCATTACTAGCTCACGAGGACAAACTGAACTTCGCATAAGAACAAACCGAGGAGAAAGCATTCCAAGTTAAAGGTGACTCCTCTTCAAAGGGTATAGTTGAAAGTTTTGATTTCAGCGAAAATAATAAAGGTGGTTATTGTGGCCATGGACGTAGCTGAGGTAGAGGCGGAGGAGGAAGTAGATCTGATGAAAGACAAAATAGGAATCCCATTCAATGGCGAAATTGTAACAAGTATGGCCACAAAGATGTTGATTGCTGGAGCAAACCAAAAAATGGTTCCATATAATGTCAACACTGCAAGAAGCATGGACATAGAGATGTTGATTGTTGGAGCAAAACGAAAAGCGAGCAACACCGTGCCAGTTTTAGCGAAACTTTAAAGGAGAGATTATTTATGGCCTATTCTCGCTAATGCATCAAATAAAGAAAATAATGTTTGGTATACTGATAGTGGGTACTCGAATCATATGTGTGGTGCAAGATCCATGTTCAAAGAGCTTGACCAGTCACAAAGAAAGGAAGTGACATTGGGGAATGACTGGTAAATGAAAGTTGAAGAGAAAGTTATATTGCAATTAAAACCACACAATGTAATGTCAGACTTCTCTATCCTGTTGAGCATGTTCCTTCTTTAGCTCATAATTTGCTAAGTGTCCGGCAATTTATGTATATTGGGCATTCTATATTATTTGATGATTCATGTGTTATCAAAGACAAAAAATCAGGAAAGATAGTTGCCAATATGACTCAGAATAGAATATTTCCTTTTGACATATCCACGGTTGAGAGCTTTGATTTAGTTGCTGGAGCGAGTGTCAAGAACATATGGCATTTACGATATGGTCATCTAAGTATAAATGGATTGCAATTTCTGGAACATAAAGGTATGGTTATAGGCCTGCCCAAAATTGATACTATTGATTTTTGTGAGGATTGTGTATATGGAAATCAAAGTAGACCATCATTTCCTGTAAGATATTCCATGTGAGGTACAACTTGCCTTGATTTGATACATGCCAACTTATGTGGTCCGATGTCCGTTGATTCTATAGGTCGTTATTTTCTACACTTTATTGATGACTACAGTAGAATGAGTTGGGTGTATTTTCTTAAAAATAAATTAGAAGCATCTGATTATTTCAAGAAGTATAAATCTTATGTGGAGAAACAAAGTGGCAGGAATATTAAAGTTCTTCGAACAGACAGGGGAGGAGAGTTCATGTCAACAGAATTTATCATTTTTTGTGGAGAATATGGTATTCACAGAGAACTTACCGCACCTTATACGCCACAACAAAATGGCGTAGCGGAGCGAAAAAATCGCACGAATGTAGAAATGAGTCAAAGCATAATTATAAATATTATAATCATCATCATCTTGCTCACTTCCACTCTCACTATTTTGTTCATTTTTAAGTCAAACTCAAAGAATACACATGCAAGACATGGTCATGATTAACACCACATTGGACAAAAGCATCAAAGTCAGTATCATATTTAAAGGGTTTGAATCCTAAGTGAAACTCTAAGCCAGGAACCAAATAGAAAATAGACTTCACAGAACAAGTACATTCAGTCTTCAATTCATTTATAAAACCAGCTAAACCTAATGAAACAAGACCAACATTCGGTATTTCAAAAAGGATTTTATACTCATACAAAACATGATTTCTTACAAACATGCCACCCCGATGATATTTGATCAAAAAAGTGGATGATTGAGATTCATATGCCATCTGTAAATATATAAAACAAGAAAGAGTGTTACTTTAATCAAACCCCTAAATTTAGAAAACCTTAATATTTAAATTAAGATTAAACAATGACTCAAAACATAGAAGTACAATAATTAAAGACTCATACATACCTTTATTGGGGAAGATGAAAACCCTAAACGCAATTTATTAGATTAATTTGTTGATTAGGTTTTTGAGAGAAATTGGGAGTATCGAGAGGAAATGGAAGAGAAGAATGTGTGAACCCTAGGATTATCCCCCTTTTAATAATTCAATGTTTAAAAAAAATACACATCACCAGCCACGTAGACACTCAACCGGTAAGTTAAGGTTAAAACATTATGGGTAACTTATGTAACCGGTTAACATAACATGAGTAACCTATTTGTAACCAAAAATACTTTAGTAACATAGGTGAACATTTGGCCAAACTTTAGTAACTTTTTTGTGTATTAACCCTTTCTTTTTCTTAACCCACTCTACTAATTTTGACATATGCCATGATCATATTGTTAAGGATTATTAAGTAAGAATATATCTTCAAAAAGGATACCATTAACTAAAAAATATATGTCATGGAAATAGTAAAGGATGTTGTGTACAAATCACTAGGCTATCGTGTCTAATCATCATAAATGTAATTAACAATGATTTACTATCGTAAGTAGGATAGAATCGTATCAATGTATTTATGTTATACGTATAAGGTAATTAACAATTACCAAAAATATTGACGTAAAGAAAATGCACTCTTTTTAAATCTTTTTTTTAATGGCTAAGAAATTTTCATTAACAAAACTAGCAAGTAGCTAAAAAATACAATCAGATAGAGATTGATACCAAAACACAAAACTCAAAACACAAGCACCTAAATAAACTCTACTTGCGATAAATACCACCAACACAACCACAAAAGAAACATAACTAAATGACACATTTATGAGACATCCAAAAACATCTCAAACCACTAAAAAGAGTTAAAATACTCCTCTAAACCACATTTGAAATCTATCAAATCTTAGTGACAAACACAATCAAAATTGAACTTGCTCTATTCTGACTTCTCCAAAACATCATCAAATGCAACCCCATGAAGATTTATTCCCGAAGAGTTATGTCTAAATCTTTTCAATGGATTTAATTAGAAGTGCTAAATCTATTCATTTTGAACATTTAAATAGATTATAAGAGCTCAATATATTCATAGTTGCCTCAAATTCAACTTTATTTAAAAATTAACCTTTTAGATTTTACATTGATAGTTTAGGTCAAATACTTTAAAAAAAGTATGGAAAAAAATATTGGACCTAAACGTTGACCTTTTAGATTTTCCATTGATGCTTTAGGTCTAAGAATTTTAAAAAAAAAGTATTGGACCTAAAGCATCAATTGAAAGTCTAAAAGGTCAAGGTTTTAATATGTTAAAAAGAAGAAAAAATCTTCTAATTAAATCCATGGAATACGACGTGTTAAAGAATTACACATATTGGTTTGGGCTTCGATGGTATAAGACTTCATTCCATTAGTTACCAGATTTGAATTCAAATTTGAAGAAACTTTATAGCTGAGTTTATAGCTTCTTGAGCTTTAGATCAAGACTTTTGGATCCTAACAGCACAATGTGACCTCTGTTTGGCGCTGAATGATTGCGTGTTGGCCATGTAACTTGGACGATTTAATTGAGGTCTAAAAAAGGTGTCCCCGCAAACACTTTTTGGAGGTGTGGCTCGAGTGTTTGACCTGTTTGAATTAGAAAAACGAAGCGTCCTTTGAGTGGTTTTGGAACACTTGTAGTCTTTGCCACTAAATCCTGATTCTGGATCTTGATAATGGTTGCGCCTTGATCGCCCATGTGGCCTATAAGGGTCCATTCCAACTATTTTTGGGCTCTCGTCATATGAATTTGTTGTAGAATCATATGAAGTTGAGAGTCGCTTGTTATGTATTAATCTTCTTGTGTCATTATCAAACCTCTCCTGAAATATTTAAAAGTGTAACACTTTTCTTAAATGAATATGAAAAACAAGTGTATCTTAGCCCATCTGATGGACATAAAATCACATTATTCTTAGAAAAATGAACGTAAAATTATAAAAGTGATCTTACAGTGGATTCTCCGTGACGGATTTCAGGTTGAACAGCCAACTGATATCGAACAGCCAACTCAGCCCTTTTAGATCGAACAGCCAACTGAGCTCTAAGGAGAGCTTGCATACTGTATAGAGTAGCAGCTACCCGTTTTCTAACAAGGAACCCTCTAAAAAGAGCTTGGAATTTCACTAGTCCTTTTAATGCCCTCAGGGCCCTTCTTGCCTTAAAACATAAACAAAACTTCATTAAACCAAAACAAAATACTCAATTACTAATGAAGGAAACTACTTGGTGACATTGTGAATATATGATCATCCACATGTTTACATTTTAGATAGTCACAGATGCGTTCTTCGAAAACAAGACGTGACACAATTCAATTGTCAAATGTTAACATATATATCCCCTCAATATAAAAAATTAGAGTGTACATTAAAATCTTGGATATATGATCTCTACACATTTCATGAATCTCATTTTATCTTCAATTTCATTTCATAAAGCTTCACACAATCACACGTACCAAAAATCAAATGTTCTTATGAGTTTCTAGCACACCTTTAATCGGTGAAAGCTATGACAATTAATTACTACAACTTGCATCATATCATGAAGTTCCATGAGTTCCATAATACAATATGTGGTCATGAGCAAAAGCCAAACGTAACTATACAATTACCATTTAGATTTTATGACTTTAAGTATTACACTCAACCAAAATTTATCCATTACATACACTCTGATTGTTAATAGAGTCTTGCGAGTAGCAGCCACAGAGAGGTGCTTGGTTCGAATCCTATCTCTTGCTAAATGGGGTATTTATATCCTATGTCACGTGGCAACCGACCATAAAGTTTGTCTACGTGGCAACCCGAAACCTATCGACCCCACCTGACTCGAGACCCGGAACCACAGACACCGACAGAGGCTGAGTATGTGGCAACAACGGAAGCGTGCAAAGAACTATTGTGGTTGAAAAGTTTTTGCATGAACTGGTTTCAAGCAAACAACTTTTATGCGGTTCTTTGTCACAATCAAAGTACAATATCACCATGCTAAGAAGTCGATGTTCATAAAAGAACGAAAACTATCGATATCCCGGTATCATTGGATTAGAGATGCCATTAAAGATGGTAAGGTTTGAACATAATAAAGTACATATTATGAAAATGCTTTCATATTTGACCACAAGGCTGCAGCAAGAGAAAAAGTTGAAGATCTGTTGCTGTTTCGCCGTGGATAGGCGACTCATCCTATAGATAGAAAATAGGGAGATTAGTTGGGTATTTTTCTTGTTCCATGAGGATTAAGAGGCCCAATACATTGGGGCCCCATCCGTGGGTCCATTTAGTCCTTAATTTAGGGCATCCTTTTATGCCTCCGCATATAAAGTGTGGAAAATAAGAGAGAAGATACTAAGAAAAGAAAAAGAAAAAAAAGATTTTCGGAGCTCTTATCACCCAAAACCCAGCAGTAGTGTTTCGTCAATCCCCAGAGTTTGCATCGTCGGATCATCACAATTTTTGGACTGCAGCTTCCTTGCATATAAAGGAAGGTTTTGACCATTGGGATCTTGATTTTAAGGCCTGGAAGTTCTATTTCTTACCCAGGCAGATTGCAAGTTGTTTGGTGATATTCTTCCTTTCTTGTTCTTTATTTGTTTCCATCATATCTAGATATTGATCCATGAATTATGAAGATTGATGTAAGCCTCTAGTGTTTATCTAGAGAGAGACTTTTTGTGTACCACATCATGCTTGATAGTGGATTTAAGCGGCACTAGGTGTCCCGTGGTTTTTACCCACTTTAGGGTTTTCCACGCTAAAAGCTTGGTGTTCTTGGTGTGTGTTTGATTATCTTTAATACCTGCTGATTTGGTTGATTTGATATTGTTTGGGGGCTGGTTAGAGTTGCTTTTAGTTTGGCCATTATTTGTTTACTTTCCGTTAATGTTCAAAGTTTGGTAAGTGCTGTCAAACGATGTTTGCACTCCTCATTTGTGGTTATAACCGTTGTGACCCAATGCACTTTACCCCTCAAAATTGGCATTAGATCTGAAGTCTCTTGTTGTACTTACTGTTTTGAACAATGGAAGCTAATACAAGTAGGATGGTTAATTTGAATGGTTCTAATTATCATGTTTGAAAAGGGAAGATGGAAGATCTCCTTTATGTGAAAGACTACTATTTGCCTGTTTTTAGTATTGAGAAACCTAAGAACAAAACAGATGCAGAATGGAGACAATTTCATAACAGGTTTGAGTGTAATTAGGCATGGGTTGATGATAATGTTTTGAACCTAATATTTGTAAGAGAACGCACGCTTGTAAAAAACTTTCTTTGGAACAAACTTGATACAGTTATATGCTCGAAAAACTAGAAACAACAAGTTGTTCTTAATCAAGCAAATGATGAGATTAAAGTATATTGATGGGTCCCCTGTAACCGATCACTTAAATGTGTTTCATGGTATTATAAATTAGCTTGCAAGTATGGGTATCAAGTTTAAAGATGAGATTCAAGGCTTGTGGCTTCTTAGTACTTTACCGGATACTTTGGAAACTTTTAGGACATCATTGTCCAACTCTGCACCAGATGGTGTTATCACCATGAAATTGGCTAAAGGATTTTTGAATGAAGAGATGAGAAGAAAGTCACCAAGGTTCCTCTCAACATTCAGGATGACTTTTGTCACAGAAAGGCAGGGTGAGAAGTAAAGTAAGGCTCGAGTAACAGAGGTAATCATCGTAGCAGTTTTAGCAAAGGAAAATTTGCTGATGTTAAATGTTATCACTGCCACAAGAAAGGACACACAATAAAGTTCTGTAGACAATTGAAAAAGGAGAAACAAGAAGAAAAGACCTACAATAATCAGAAGAACTAACACAAGAAAGATGAAGATGGGTGAGACATATTAAGTTAATACCACGACAGATGAGTTCTTTGTTTGTACAGATAATATATGGTTAACCATGCTCATAATGATTCTAGATGGATTCACGATAGTGTAGCTACTTGTCATGAAGCAACACGACACAATATTCTTCATCTTACAACACCAGGTTATTTCGGATGTTTGTTAGGAGTTTAAAACTGGGCTATCTAGGATTGCTAGGGTATTGGAGATATATGTTTGTAATTTTGACACCAAGATGGAATTGGTATTTGCATAATGTAAAACATGTCCTGGATAGAGACTCAATATTATCTCAAACAGGTCTTCTAGATGAAGTATGTTTACACAAACTGTTCTGGTAAAATGGCTTGTGAAAGTACTTCGCGTATCAATGATTGTTTGAAAAAGGGAAAAGGGAATCCAAGTTATACATGACACATCCAAAGATCTCCAAGAGCATTGTTAATGCTATAGACAATGATGATATGACCGAGTTATGGCATAAGAGACTTGGTCACATGAGTGAAAAAGGGATGTCTATTCTTTCTAAGAAGAATGTGTTATCCATTGTGCATGATATTAACCTGAAGAAGTGCTCTTACTGTTTGGCAAGAAAGCAGACTAGACGTGCTTTTAAGAGTCGTCATTCTTTTAGGACGAAGAACATACATGATCTGGTACATTTCGATGTTTGTGGTCCCATGAAGACTAAGACACTTGGTGGGTGTTCATATTTTGTCACTTTCATCGATGATCATTCAAGGAAGTTTTGGTATACACCTAAAGACTAAAGATCAGTATAGATGTGTTGAAGCAGGTATTCATGCTTAGTTTAGATGCAAACTGGGAAGAAACTTTAAATGTATTCAAAGTGAAAAGGAGTTGTGCATACATTAGCCCCTTTTGACTCCGTATTGTAGAGAGCATGGAATTCAGCATCAAAAGACTCCACCGAAGACACCGTAATTAAATGGCTTGACAGAGCGGATGAATAGAACCTTGGTTGAGAGAGTCAGATGTTTGCTTTCACATGCAGGGTTGCCTGCTTCTTTTTGGGGTGAGGCTTTGAATACGGCGGTACATGTTATTAATTTAACCCCTTGTGTTACTTTTGGCTTTTAGAGGTTCCTACATTGTTTGGAAAGCGGCAAAGATGTTTCAATACCATCATTTACGAGTCTTAGAATGTAACGCATCTGTGCATATTCCCAAAGTGAAAGATCAAAGCTGATGCAAGAATAAACCATGTTGTTCCTCAGGTACGTTCAAGTGATGAACTTGGGTATCAGGTTGTAAGAACCCAGAACAAAAGAAACTTGTTCGCAAAGCCGAGATGTATATTTGACAAAATCAAACTTTGAAATATGTTTGAGAAGACTGAGAAGGAATAATTCCTCAACAAAAATGATGATCCTATTAACTTATTCGATTCCTGTCAAAACCTTTTGATGCCATAGTTTTGGAGATGTAATATTCAGAATTGATGAAGAACAAATTGATGAAGAACATGGTGCTGATGATGTTGATGCTCAAGAGCAACCAAACCTAGATGAAGACGTTCATCCTGAGTTGCCAGTAAGCCTATTCCACCAATATGTTTCTACATAGGCGTCCACTAGAGATCATCATCCAATCTACACAGCTTATTCCTGCAAATGAGTATGTTTTACTCACTGATGGGGGAGAGCCCGAAGTGTTATCAGAAGCTATGGAAGATGAACACAAGAAAGAATGGTTTGATGCCATCAAGATGATATGATATCCTTGTGATGAGACTATACCTTTGAGTTTGAACGAAGTTGCCTAAGGCCAGAGAGCTTTGAAAAACAAATGGGTTTACAATTTAAGACTGTGAAAGTATACTCCTAGACAAGGAACAAGGCAGATTGATGTTAAAAGTTTCAGTCAGAAGAAAGGCAATGATTTTGATGAGTTTTCTCTCCATCGTGAAATGGGATCTATTCGAAGTTTCTTGGTTTGGCGGCTAGCCTCGATCTTGAGGTGGAGCAAATAGATGTCAAGACAGCTTTCCTTCATGTGAAGTGGATAAAGAATCTATATGAACTGTACCGAAGGGTTTTTATGTTAAGGGAATTAGACTACGTATGTAACTTCAGAAGAGTTTGTATGGGTTGAAGCAAGCCAAACCAAGACAGTTGGTACAAAAGTTTGAGTCAGTTATAGGGAAAGCAAGGCTTCCGAAGACTTTTTCTATATTGTGTATTCTTTCAGAGGTTTGGTGATGATAGACTTCACCAACTTGTTAGCTAATAATGGTTGATGAATGTTGATTGTTTGGCAAGAACATTGAGAATTGCCCCAATTTGAAGCAATATTTGAGCAAATCCTTTGCTATGAAAGACTTGGGGCCAGCAAAACAAATCCTTGGCATTCGGATTTTCCGTGATAAAGGTGACAAGAAGTTGCATATATCACAAGAGCAATACATTGAGAAGTTGTTGCGCAGGTTCAACATGGATAAAGCTAAAGTGGTTAGTTCCCCTCTAACTCCCAACTTTAAGCTTACTGATAAGGATTGTCCTTCTTCTAAGAAGAATATTGAAAAGATGGATAGAGTTCCATATGCCTCAGCGGTTGGTAGCTTGATGTATGCTATGGTGTGTACAAGGCCGGATTTAGCTCATGCGGTTGGTGTTGTCAGTCGGTTCCTGTCAAATCCTGGTAAGAAGCATTGGGAAGCTGTTAAATGGATATTTCGATATCTGCGAGGTACTTCCAAATTGGGTATCACATTTGGAAATGGGAAACCCATGCTTGTTGGTTACACAGACTCAGATTTGGCTGGAAATAAGGACAACATGAAGTCCACTTCTGGATATTTGATGACCTTTGCAGGGGGAGCTGTTTCATGGCAATCAAGATTGCAAAAGTGTGTGGCCTTGTCTACAACAGAGGCTGAGTATGTGGCAGCAACGGAAGCGTGCAAAGAACTATTGTGGTTGAAAAGGTTTTTGCAAGAACTTGGTTTCAAGCAACAACGTTATGCGGTTCTTTGTGACAATCAAAGTACTATTCACCTTGCTAAGAATTCGATGTTTCATAAAAGAACAAAACATATTGATATCCGGTATCATTGGATTAGAGATGCCATTGAAGATGGTATGTTTGAACTTAATAAAGTTCATACGGATGATAATGCTTCCGATATGTTGACGAAGGCTGTAGCAAGAGAAAAGTTGAAGATCTGTTGCTCGTTCGCCGGGATGGCGAACTCATCCTCATAGACAGAAAATGGGGGAGATTTGTTGGGTATTTTCTTAGTCCATGAGGATTAAGAGCCCAACACATTGGGGCCCATCTTGGGTCCATTTAGTCCTTATTTAGGGCATCCTTATGCTCATTATAAAGTGTGAAAAACAAGAGAGAAGAGAGTAAGAAAAGAAAAAAAGAAGAAGATTTTCGGAGTTCTTATCACCCAAAACCCAGCAGCAGTGTTTCGTCGATCCCCGGAGTTTGCACCGTCGGATCGTCACGATTTTTGGACTGAAGCTTCCTTGCATATAAAGGAAGGTTTTGACCGTTGGGATCTTGATTTTGAGGCCTGGAAGTTCTGTTTCTTACCCGGGCAGATTGCAAGTTGTTTGGTGATATTCTTCCTTTCTTGTTCTTTGTTTGTTGCCATATATCTTGATATTGATTCCAAGATTATGATGATTGTTGTATGCCTCTAGTGTTATCTAGAGAAGACTTTGTGTACTTCTTTTGCTAGATAGTGGATTTAAGCGGCACTAGGTGTCCCGTGGTTTTTACCCACTTTGGGGTTTTTCATGCTAAAAGCTTGGTGTTCGTGGTGTGTGTTTGATTATCTTTAATACCTGCTGATTTGGTTGATTTGATATTGGTTGGGGGCTGGTTAGAGTTGCTTTTAGTTTGCCTTATTTGTTTACTTCCTCATAGGTTCATACGGGTTTGGGTAAGTGCTGTCAAACGAAGGTTTTGCTTCCGCATTTGTGTTTATACCGTTGTGACCCATTGCACTTTACCCGTCAAATTGGTATCAGAGCTGTAGGCTCTTGGTTGGGGACTTACCTGTTTGAACGATGAAAGCTAATACAAGTAGGATGGTTAATTTGAATGTTTCTAATTATCATGTTTGGAAAGGGAAGAAGGAAGTTTTCTTTTATGTGAAAGACTCCTACTTGCCTGTTTTTAGTACTGAGAAACCTGAGAACAAAACAGATGCAGAATGGACTATTTTGCATAGACGGGTTTGTGGTTATATTAGGCAGTGGGTTGATGATAATGTTTTGAACCATATTTGTGAGGAGACGCATGCTCGTACTCTTTAGAACAAACTTGAACAGTTATAAGCTCGAAAAACTGGAAACAACAAGTTGTTCTTAATCAAGCAAATGATGAGATTAAAGTATACTGATGGGTCCCCTGTTACCGATCACTTAAATGTGTTTCAGGGTATTATAAATCAGCTTGCAGGTATGGGTATCAAGTTTGAAGATGAGATTCAAGGCTTGTGGCTTCTTGGTACTTTACCGGATACTTGGGAAACTTTTAGGACATCCTTGTCCAACTCTGCACCAGATGGTGTTATCACCATGGAATTGGCTAAAGGTAGTATTTTAAATGAAGAGAGAAGAAAGTCACAAGGGTCCTCTTCACATTCAGATGTCTTGGTCACAGAAAGGCAAGGGAGAAGTAAAAGTAGAGGCCCGAGTAACAGAGGTAATCATCGTAGCAGTTCTAGCAAAGGAAAATTTGCTGATGTTGAATGTTATCACTGCCACAAGAAAGGACACACAATGAAGTTCTGCAGACAGTTGAAAAAGGAGAACAAGAAGAAAAACTACAATAATCAGAAGAACAAGCACAAGAAAGATGATGATGGTGATGACAGTACTGAAGTAAATACCACCACAGATGAGTTCTTTGTTTGTTCAGATTATGATATGGTTAACCTTGCTCATGATGATTCGAGTTGGATTCTTGATAGTGGTGCTACGTGTCATGTTGCAACACGAAAAGAATATTTTTCATCTTACACACCAGGTGATTTCGGTGTTGTTAGGATGGGTAATACTGGGCTATCTAGGATTGCTGGTATTGGAGATATTTGTTTGAAGTTTGACACAGGGATGGAATTGGTTTTGCATAATGTGAAACATGTCCCGGATATGAGACTCAATATTATCTCAACAGGTCTTCTTGATGAAGATGGTTACCACAACAGTTCTGGTAATGGCTTGTGGAAAGTGACTCTCGGATCATTGATTGTTGCAAGAGGGAAAAGGGAATCCAAGTTATACATGACACATCCGAAGATCTCCAAGAGCATTGTCAATGCTATAGACAATGATGATATGACCGAGTTATGGCATAAGAGACTTGGTCACATGAGTGAAAAAGGGATGTCTATTCTTTCTAAGAAGAATGTGTTATCCGGTGTGCATGATATTAACCTGAAGAAGTGCTCTCACTGTTTGGCAGGAAAGCAGACTAGACGTGCTTTTAAGAGTCGTCCTTCTTTTAGGACGGAGAACATACTTGATCTGGTACATTCCGATGTTTGTGGTCCCATGAAGACTAAGACACTTGGTGGGTGTTCGTATTTTGTCACTTTCATCGATGATCATTCAAGGAAGGTTTGGGTATACACCTTGAAGACTAAAGATCAAGTATTGGATGTGTTTAAGCAGTTTCATGCTTTAGTTGAGAGGCAGACAGGGAAGAAACTTAAATGTATTCGAAGTGATAATGGAGGTGAATACATTGGCCCCTTTGACGCGTATTGTAGAGAGCATGGAATTCAGCATCAAAAGACTCCACCGAAGACACCGCAATTGAATGGCTTGGCAGAGCGGATGAATAGAACCTTGGTTGAGAGAGTCAGATGTTTGCTTTCACATGCAGGGTTGCCTGCTTCTTTTTGGGGTGAGGCTTTGAATACGGCGGTACATGTTATTAATTTAACCCCTTGTGTTCCTTTGCGTTTTGATGTTCCTGACAGGGTTTGGAGCGGCAAAGATGTTTCATACCATCATTTACGAGTCTTTGGATGTAAGGCATCTGTGCATATTCCCAAAGATGAAAGATCAAAGCTTGATGTGAAGAATAAGCCATGTGTGTTCCTCGGGTATGGTCAAGATGAACTTGGGTACAGGTTGTATGACCCAGTACAAAAGAAACTTGTTCGCAGCCGAGATGTAGAGTTTGACGAAGATCAAACTTTGAAAGATGTTGAGAAGACTGAGAAGGAGACAATTCCTCAACATAATGATGATCCTATTGACTTAGATCCGGTTCCTCCAAAACATTTTGATGCACAGTTTGGAGATGATATTCAGAATGATGAAGAACAAAATGATGAAGAACATGGTGCTGATGATGTTGATGCTCAAGAGCAACCAAACCTAGATGAAGACGTTCATCCTGAGTTGCCAGTGCCTATGCCACCATTTGTTCCACTTAGGCGGTCCACTAGAGATCATCATCCTTCCACACGCTATTCTGCAAATGAGTATGTTTTACTCACTGATGGGGGAGAGCCCGAGTGTTATGCAGAAGCTATGGAAGATGAACACAAGAAAGAATGGTTTGATGCCATGCAAGATGAGATGAAATCCTTGTATGAGAACAATACCTTTGAGTTGACGAAGTTGCCTAAGGGCAAGAGAGCTTTGAAAAACAAATGGGTTTACAAATTGAAGACTGAAGAGTATACTCCTAGACCGAGGTACAAGGCCAGATTGGTGGTTAAAGGTTTCAGTCAGAAGAAAGGTATTGATTTTGATGAGATTTTCTCTCCAGTCGTGAAGATGGGATCTATTCGAGTTGTTCTTGGTTTGGCGGCTAGCCTCGATCTTGAGGTGGAGCAAATGGATGTCAAGACAGCTTTCCTTCATGGTGATCTGGATAAAGAAATCTATATGGAACAACCTGAAGGGTTTCAGGTTAAGGGGAAGGAAGACTACGTGTGTAGACTTCAGAAGAGTTTGTATGGGTTGAAGCAAGCACCGAGACAGTGGTACAAGAAGTTTGAGTCGGTTATAGGGAAGCAAGGCTTCCGAAAGACTTTTTCTGATCATTGATTGAGAATACAAATCATATGCAGTATGGACAATTTGGCATAGACAGGTTTGTGGTTTTTATTAGGGCAGTGGGGTTGATGATATTTTGTTTGAACCATATTTGTGAGGAGACGCCATGTGTACTCTTTGGAACAAACTTGAAAAGTTATATGCCGAAAAACTGGGGAAAACAACAAGTTGTTCTTTTTTCAAGCAAAAGTTGAATTAAAGTATACTGATGGGTCCCACTTTGTTATCGATCACTTAATGTTCTTGTTTCATGGGTATTATAAATCACTTGAGGTATGGGTATCAAGTTTTGAAGATGAGATTCAAGGCTTTTGTGGCTCTTGGTACTTTTACCGGGATACTTGGGAACTTTTTAGGACCATCCTTGTCCAAATTGCCAACCATGTATGGTGTTATCACCATGAAATTGGCTTAAAGTAGTATTTTGAATTGTAGAGTGAGAAGAAAAGTCACAAGGTTTCTCTTAACATTTCTTGTGTCTTGTTTCACAGCAGAAAAGAAAGGCAGGGGAAGAATGAGAAGTAAAAGTAGAGGCCCGAGTAACAGAGGTAATCATCGTAGCAGTTCTAGCAAAGGAAAATTTGATGATGTTGAAGTTATCACTGCCACAAGGACAAGGACACACAATAAAGTTCTGTGATAGTTGAAAAAGGAGAACAAGAAGAAAAACTACAATAATCAGAAGAACAAGCACAAGAAGATGATGATGGTGATGACAGTACTGAAGTAAATACCACCACAGATGAGTTCTTTGTTTGTTCAGATATGATATGGTTAACCTTGCTCATGGATGTTCGAGTTGTGATTCTTGATAGTGGTTGACTACGTGTCATGTTGCAACACGAAAAGAATATTTTTCATCTTACACACCAGGTGATTTCGGTGTTGTTAGGATGGGTAATACTAGGCTATCTAGGATTGCTGGTATTGGAGATATTTGTTTGAAGTTTGACACAGGGATGGAATTGGTTTTGCATAATGTGAAACATGTCCCGGATATGAGACTCAATATTATCTCAACAGGTCTTCTTGATGAAGATGGTTACCACAACAGTTCTGGTAATGGCTTGTGGAAAGTGACTCTCGGATCATTGATTGTTGCAAGAGGGAAAAGGGAATCCAAGTTATACATGACACATCCGAAGATCTCCAAGAGCATTGTCAATGCTATAGACAATGATGATATGACCGAGTTATGGCATAAGAGACTTGGTCACATGAGTGAAAAAAGGGATGTCTATTCTTTTTAAGAAGAATGTGTTATCCGGTGTGTGCATGATTTAACATGAAGAAGAGTGCTCTCACTGTTTGGCAGGAAATGCAGATTAGACATGCTTTTAAGAGTCGTCCTTATTTTAGCGACGGGAGGAGAGAACCCTTACTTGATCTGGTACATTCGTGTTGTTTAGGTCCCATGAAGACTAAGACACTTGGTGGGTGTTCGTAATTTTGTCACTTTCATCGATGATCATTCAAGGAAGGTTTGGGTATACACCTTGAAGACTAAAGATCAAGTATTGGATGTGTTTAAGCAGTTTCATGCTTTAGTTAGTGACAGGACAGGGAAGAAATTAAATGTATTCGACAAGTGATAATAGAGGTGATTACATTGGCCCCTTTGACGCGTTATTGTAGAGAGCCTGGGTTTGCAATCAACGGGTCTTCATTACCCTCTGATGCTTTGCACTCAGCGGGTCTTCTATACTTAGCCTAATTTTAGTTTAAATCTAGGCAGAGACATTTGAGTACTTAATTGGCCAAATAATCTCCCTCTATTTGAATATAAATTATGCTAAGTAAAGGAATATTATAGTAAGTGAGTCAAGGCTTCTTCTTACATATAATTTTAACAAAGGAACTACAAAAAGATACTTTTATTTATATCATTACATAGCACAATCATCCAGATTGTCTCTTATAATTATCCTAGCCTGTTCAACATCATTCCTAGCTTCTATAGTAAGCTGCAGCGTTTGAAACATTTCTTCAGCTTTTAGTGTAGTCCTTTGAATGTTCTTTAGTTGTCTGATGAGTTGAGCAGTGGTGGCAAGATGGAATTCATTCTCTCTTTGGAAGACATAGTCAAAATTTCCATTGTAGAATAAGATACCTGATTCAGGCTCTGTGATGACTTTGCCTTTTATTGCTACCACTCCTGGGGGAGGAATCAGATCTCTGTCCATTCCATCCACTCTGATGTTCTCCTTCACAAAAAAAATTACCAAGGAAGTGGTTAGGTTGATTTGATAATAAACACAAAGCCCGTTAATGAGCAAATTTTGTAAAATAACTTCAAAAATTTAAAACAGAAATTAAATAATGCCAAACCAAAAGAACTCTATAAAATAATGTAAAAAATATAATACTGAGTTATAATGCCCGAGATCGCGTGCACGAGGTTTTTTCTAAAATTAATAATTATGGTGAAATTGTTACATCAATTAACAGTAATAAAGAAACACTTAACTTTTTACTGTACATTATGATTTTACTTTACCTGTAATAAATATGAAATTTTAGTAATTAAGCTCATTATCCAAAGCACTTTGAACAAATTCTAATTTTAAAAAAAATAGTAGTTGTAGCGGTAACTATTATTTATTAAAAATAACAAAAAAAAAACCAAATGTACGCAGTATTTGTTTATTCAAGTAAATGAACATTGAGTATATATCTTTTAACACACAAAACATATACATTCAAAGTTTTTTTTGCGAAATAATAAATATATAGTTTTTTTAAACCACCTAAAATATTGCTAAGTTTTATCACGTTTTAGATTAATAAAACATTTTGATATTTTATAAAATACAATTAAACTCAATGGTCTTGTCTTTCGTACTAGTTGATGTTGTGTGAAAAGTTCATTAAATAAATATATGTGACTTTCATTTATGTTTAATACATGTTAAATTAACTAGTGATTTATACATCGTGAGATAGTTACTATGCCGATAAAAAACCCACATTTATCGAAATTGATGTCAACTGTACGACAACAATTTAGATTAAAGAATAGATGAGTTCCTTTCCTACGATACTTGTGCAGCAACAGTGCGCAAAAAACCACACGCCAAGGTCGTTTTACAACTTTTAAATATGAAATTTATACCAGCTTGAATGTGTATCACATGCTAATATAGATGTGAAGCCTCAACTACTAAATAATCACAATAAAATCATCAAAACATCACTTTACAAAATTGAAATTATAAACCAAGTCGATGTTATTCGGTAAGTCGTGTCTTACAAAAAGCTTTAATGCCTTACAATTTATAAAGTATTGATATGCATATTCATATAGTGATCATTTGAGAGTTAGAGACCAATAAGGTTTTAACAATCGCTGGTGTTGTTATTTTTTTTTTTTTTATTCTTTTGGGTTCTATGATCATTGACACAAAAAGGGTACTCAACAAACGCAGCAATAACATCAATCTTTTTGTTTCAACTACTCAATGCAACCCCAACCCAAACCGTTTGACTCATGACCCGTTAGACCCATTTTTAAAACATGACTTGTTTGACCAATTGACCCATTAGACCCATAACCCATTTGACCCATGACCCAAACCAACCCAACCCAACCCATTTGCCACCTCTAATCAAGCCTTCCTTTTATCCCCTCCTCTTATTCCACTAAACCTACACACTTTTCCATATGACAGATATAAGTTTTCAAAATTATATAAATACATAAACCAACAACTAAACTCGTAAATTTTTGAAGTTTTTAAAACTATACAATCACAAGAGCAGTAGCAGGTCTTCAAAGTTGCAAGTGCGTACAATTGCACCAAAAAAGAAACATAAAACCTTTATATCAAACAGATTGACCAGTTTAAATGGATCATTCTCATTAACTTTGATGGGTCATTAAGTCTTTTAACATTATTGGTGACCTCAAGTAAATATCTTTCATTATATTAGATAGATGCCTAATGGTTTGGTTTTATTTAAAAATAAATTTTGGCATATAAGTTCATTGTGATTTACAAAAATTAGTCTAAAAGGGTCTCACCAAGAAGCTTTAAGACAGAAAACATGTCACCATTCTCTATAGCTTCCTGTAACCCTAAAAAAAACATACAATGGTAAATCATTCAATTTGAATTGGAGATATAACGAATAAAAGAGAATATAATTAATAAATTTCCACTGCCTTTTTTGTTGCATAAGATTTTTGGAGTTCTTATCACCCAAAACCCAGCAGCAGTGTTTCGTCGATCCCCGGAGTTTGCACCGTCGGATCGTCACGATTTTTGGACTGAAGCTTCCATGCATATAAAGGAAGGTTTTGACCGTTGGGATCTTGATTTTGAGGCTTGAAAGTACTGTTTCTTACCAGGGCAGATTGCAAGTTGTTTGTGAATATTCACTTTCTTGTTCTTTGTTTGTTTGCCATATATCTTGATATGATTCCAAGATTTGATGATTGTTGTATGCTCTAGTGTTTATCTAGAAAGACTTTGTGTACCTTTTGCTAGATAGTGGATTTAATCGGCCTAGTGTCCCTTGGTTTTTACCCACTTGGGGTTTTCATCTAAAAGCATGGTGTTCTGTGTGAGGTATGATTATCTTTAATACCACTGATTTGATTGATTTGGATATTGGTCGGGGGCTGGTTTAGAGTTTCTTTTAGTTTGCCTAATTTGTTTCCTTCCCTCAAGGTCAAACGGGCTTTGGGTAAGTTTGTCAAACGAAGGTTTTGATTCCCGCATTTTGTGTTTATTACCGTTGTGACCCATCTGCACTTACCGTCAAATTGGTATCAAGCTGTAGGCTCTTGGTTTGGGGACTTACCTGTATGAACGATGTAAGCTAATACTAGTAGATGGTTAATTTGAATGTTTATCAAATTATCATGTTTGGGAAAGGAAGAAGGAAGTTTTTGCTTTTAATGAAAGACTCCTACTTGCCTGTTTTTAGTACTGAGAAACTGAGAACAAAACAGATATGCAGAATGGACAATTTTGCTATACGGTTTTTGTAGTTATATGACAGTGGGTTGATGATTATGTTTTTGAACCATATTTGTGAGGAGACACATGCTTGTACTCTTTAGAACAAACTTGAACAGTTATTATAAGCTCGAAAAACTGGAAACACAAAGTAGTTTCTTAATCAAGCAAATGTGAATTAAAGTATACTGATGGGGTCCCCCTTATACCGATCACTTAAATGTGTTTCCAGGTATTATAAATCAGCTTGCAGTATGGTTATCAAGTTTAGAAGATGGAGATTCAAGGCTTGTGCTTTTGGTACTTTACCAGATACTTGGGAAACTTTTAGGACATCCTTGTCCAACTCTGCACCAGATGGTGTTATCACCATGGAATTGGCTAAAGGTAGTATTTTAAATGAAGAGAGAAGAAAGTCACAAGGGTCCTCTTCACATTCAGATGTCTTGGTCACAGAAAGGCAAGGGAGAAGTAAAAGTAGAGGCCCGAGTAACAGAGGTAATCATCGTAGCAGTTCTAGCAAAGGAAAATTTGCTGATGTTGAATGTTATAACTGCCACAAGAAAGGACACACAATGAAGTTCTGCAGATAGTTGAAAAAGGAGAACAAAAAGAAAAACTACAATAATCAGAAGAACAAGCACAAGAAAGATGATGATGGTGATGACAGTACTGAAGTAAATACCACCACAGATAGTACCTTTGTTTGTTCAGATTATGATATGGTTAACCTTGCTCATGATGATTCGAGTTGGATTCTTGATAGTGGTGCTACGCGTCATGTTGCAACACGAAAAGAATATTTTTCATCTTACACACCAGGTGATTTTGGTGTTGTTAGGATGGGTAATACTAGGCTATCCGAGAGATTGGTTGTAGAGAAGATATTTGTTATTGAATTATTATGACACGATGGATGGGAATTGGTTTTGCATAATGTGAAACATGTCCCGGATATGAGACTCAATATTATCTCAACAGGTCTTCTTGATGAAGATGGTTTACCACAACAGTTCTTTTTTTTGGTAATGGCTTGTGGAAATTGACATCTCGGATCATCGATTGTTGCAAAGGTGAAAAGGGAATCCAAGTTATACATGACACATCCGAAGATCTCCAAGAGCATTGTCAATGCTATAGACAATGATGATATGACCGAGTTATGGCATAAGAGACTTGGTCACATATGAAAAAGGGATTGTCCAATTGCTTTCTAAGAAAAGTTTATCCGGTTTGCATGATATTAACCTGAGAACTGCTCTCACTGTTTGGCATGAAAAGCAACTAACGTGACCCCTCCCTATTTAAGAGTCGCCTTCTTTAGGACGGAGAACATACTTGATCTGGTACATTCTGAGTTTGGGTCCCAAAAGACTGAGACACTTTGTGGGAGGTTACAGTATTTGTCACTTTCATCGATGATCATTCATGGAAGGATTAGGTATACACCTTGAAAGACTAAAGATCACGTATTGGATGTGATTAAGCAGTTCAGCTTTAAATTAAGATGCAGACAGGGAAGAAACTTAAATGTATTCGAATGATAATGGAGGTAATACATTGGCCCCTTTATGACCCGTATAGTAGAGTGCTTGGGAATTCAGCAGCAAAAGACTCCACGAAGACACCACAATTGAAGGTCTTGGCAGAGCGGATAATAGAACCTTGTTTTAGAGAGTCAGATGTTTTGCTTTCACATGCATGGTTAGCTGCTTCTTTTGGGGTGAGGCCTTTGAATACGGCGTACATGTTTATTGAATTTAACCCCTTGAGGTTCCTTAGCGTTGTTGATGTTCCTGACAGAGTTTTGGAGCGGCAAAGAAGTTTCATACCAACATTTATGATTCTTGGATGTAAGGCAATAAGAGCATATTCAAAGATGAAAGATCAAAGCTTATGTGAAGAATAAAGCATGTGTGTTTTCCTCGGGTATGGTTAAGATGATCTTGGTTACAAGTAGTAAGACCCAGTACAAAAAAACACATTCGCAGCCGAATGTAGAGTTTGACGAAGATCAAACTTGTGAAATATGTGATAATACTGAGAAGGAGACAATTCCTCAACATAATGATGATCCTATTGACTTAGATCCCGGTTCTCCAAAACATTTTTGATGCACAGTTAGGAGAGTATATTCAGAATGATGAAGAACATGGTGCTGATGATGTTGATGCTCAAGAGCAACCAAACCTAGATGAAGACGTTCATCCTGAGTTGCCAGTGCCTATGCCACCATTTATTCCGCTTAGGCGGTCCACTAGAGATCATCATCCTTCCACACGTTATTCTGCAAATGAGTA
Source organism: Tanacetum coccineum (assembly GCA_026074375.1). Taxonomy (NCBI): domain Eukaryota; kingdom Viridiplantae; phylum Streptophyta; class Magnoliopsida; order Asterales; family Asteraceae; genus Tanacetum; species Tanacetum coccineum. The sequence goes on from BQNB010029854.1 coordinate 30,046, forward strand.
TGTTTTACTCACTGATGGGGGAGAGCCCGAGTGTTATGCAGAAGCAATGGAAGATGACACAAGAAAGAATGGTTTGATGCCATGCAAGAATGAGATGAAATCCTTGTAAGAAAACATACCTATGAGTTGACGAAGTTGCCTAAGGGCCATAGAGCTTTAAAAACAAATGGTTTTACCAAAGAAGACTGAAGAGTATACCACCTAGACCGAGGTACAAGCCAGAATGGTGGTTAAGGAATTTTTCAGTCAGAAGAAAGGTCTTGATTTTGATGAGATTTTCTCTTCCAGTCGTGAAGATGGGATCCTATTCGAGTTGTTCCTTGGTTTGGCGGCTTTAGCCCTCGATCTTATAAGGTGGAGCAAATGGATGTCAAGACATGATTTCCTTCATGGTATCAGGATAAAGAAATCTATATTGAACAACCTGAGGGTTTCAGGATAAGGGGAAGGAAGACTCGGTGTAACTTCAAGAAGATTTTATGGGTTGAAACAAGCACCGAGACAGTGGTTACAAGAAGTTGAAGTCATTTATAGGGAAGCAAGCTTCCGAAAGACTTATTCTGATCATGTGTTTTCTTCCGAGGTTTTGGTGATGATGACTCCATCATCTTATTTGCTAAAATGTTGATGATAAGCTGATTGTTGGCAAGAACAATGGAAGAATTGCCAATTGATGCAAGATTTGAGCAAATCATTTGCTATGATAGCGCTTGGGGCCAGCAAAACAAATCCTTGGCATTCGGATTTTCCGCGATAGAGGTGCCAAGAAGTTGCATATATCACAAGAGCAATACATTGAGAAGGTGTTGCGCAGGTTCAACATGGATAAAGCTAAAGTGGTTAGTTCCCCTCTAACTCCCAACTTTAAGCTTACTGATAAGGATTGTCCTTCTTCTAAGAAGAATATTGAAAAGATGGATAGAGTTTCATATGCCTCAGCGGTTGGTAGCTTGATGTATGCTATGGTGTGTACAAGGCCGAATTTAGCTCATGTGTTTGGTGTTGTCAGTCGGTTCCCGTCAAATCCTGGTAAGAAGCATTAGGAAGCTGTTAAATGGATATTTTGATATCAGCGAGGTACTTCCAAATTGGGTATCACATTTGGAAATGGGAAACCCATGCTTGTTGGTTACACAGACTCAAATTTGGCTGGAAATAAGGACAACATGAAGTCCACTTCTGGATATTTGATGACCTTTGCAGGGGGAGCTGTTTCATGGCAATCAAGATTGCAAAAGTGTGTGGCCTTGTCTACAACAGAGGCTGAGTATGTGGCAGCAACAGAAGCGTGCAAAGAACTATTGTGGTTGAAAAAGTTTTTGCAAGAACTTGGTTTCAAGCAACAACGTTATGCGGTTCTTTATGACAATCAAAGTACTATTCACCTTGCTAAGAATTCGATGTTTCATAAAAGAACAAAACATATTGATATCCTGTATCCATTGATAGAGAAGCCTTGCAGATGGTAATGTTGTGAACTTAATAAAGTTCATACGGAGATAATGACTTCCGATATGTTGCCGAAGGCTGTAAAGCATGAAGGAAAAGTTGAAATCTGATGCTCGTTCGCCAGATGGCGAACATCCTCCTCATAGACGAAAATAGGGAGGATTATTTGGGTATTTTCTAAGTCCATGAGGATTAAGAGCCCAACACATTGGGGCCCATCTTGGGTCTATTTAGTCCTTATTTAGGGCATCCTAATGCTCATTATAAAGTGTGAAAAACAAGAGAGAAGAGAGTAAGAGAAAAAGAAAAAAAAAGAAGATTTTCGGAGTTCTTATCACCCAAAACCCAGCAGCAGTGTTTCGTCGATCCTCGGAGTTTGCACCGTCGATCGTCACTATTTTTGGACAGAAGCTTCCGTGCATATATAAGGGGAAGGTTTGACCGTGGGATCTTGATTATGAGAGCTGAAAGTTCCTGTTTCCTTACCCAGCAGATTGCAGTTGTTTTGGGGATATTACTTCTTTCTTGTTCTTTGTTTGTTGCCATATATCTTGATATTGATTCCAAGATTATGATGATTGTTGTATGCCTCTAGTTTTATCTAGAGAAGACTTTGTGTACCTCTCTTGCTTGATAGTGGATTTAAATGGCACTAGGTGTCCTGTGGTTTTTACCCACTTTGGGGTTTTCCACGCTAAAAGCTTGGTGTTCTTAGTGTGTGTTTGATTATCTTTAATACCTGCTGATTTGGTTGATTTGATATTGGTTGGGGGCTGGTTAGAGTTGCTTTTAGTTTGCCTTATTTGTTTACTTCCTCATAGGTTCATACGGGTTTGGGTAAGTGCTGTCAAACGAAGGTTTTGTTTCCGCATTTGTGTTTATACCGTTGTGACCCATTGCACTTTACCCGTCACCAAGAAGCTTTAAGACAGAAAACATGTCACCATTCTCTATAGCTTCCTGTAACCCTAAAAAAACATACAATGCTAAATCATTCAATTTGAATTGGAGATATAACGAATAAAAGAGAATATAATTAATAAATTTCCACTGCCTTTTTTGTTGCATACTTCTCCAAATAAATTATCAATCCCTCACTAAGATGCTCACAACTATATGAGTTGCATCATTTCTACCTAATCTTCATTCAAAATGGTCTTTTAAAATTGCATGACCACAAGCAAAAGTAATTTATATGATATGGTTGAGCGATTCTAACAATGAGATTGATATAGAGGATTTTCAATTTGTACCGTTACATTTAAAACATCAAGTTGAACCATTATTAGACCACATTAGTTTTCATTCCAAATATGCTCTTGCTTAGTGATGCAAATCCAAACCGGTTTTTTAAAAAACCGGTCGAAAAAACCGAAATCGGTTTTTTAAAAAACTGGTTTTTTTTAACCGGTTCAGTTAAATATAACCGAACCGGTTAGACCGGTTTTCGGGTTTTTAATCATACCGGTTTTAAAACCGGGTTTAACCGGTTTTTTTAAAAAACCGGTTAAACCCGGTTTTTTTTTTTTTTTTTTAATTTTTTTTTAAATTTTTTTTTAATTTTTATAACCGTTACTAGTTTTTTAAAAAACAACCGGTTTTAACCGGTTAAAAAAACCGGTCAACAAGGAAGTCAAACTAGCCGTTTCAATTTTTTTAAAAAAAACCGGTTTTAACCGGTTAAAAAACCGGTCAACAAGGAAGTCAAACTAGCCGTTTCAATTTTTAAAAAAAAAACCGGTTTTAATCGGTTTTTTTCGGTTTAAAAAAAAAAAAACAACGGCTAATAGCCGTTTAAACCTTTTTTTTTTTTGATGATTTTAGGGCATGGCTTAGTACTATAAATACATGTAATGGGTTGGGGTTGAAAACACATCAAAAACACTCACTAATCTCTATTTTTCTCTCTAATCGTGATATATATACTCTAATTTCTCAAATCCCGCTATAATGAAAAACTCACAATCACAACAAGCTTCCACTAATGCCTCCGTTTCTACTAGCCATGCTCGAAAAATTTACACAAATGAAGATGTGGTGCGAATTAGACCAACTATGAGAAAAGGCGATGTTTGGTCTAATTACGATATGGAATTATGAATTCGATGGTTGTAGAAAAGCCCAGTTGCAAGAAATGTAATGAAATTTTATAACCCTGGGTCCAACTCGTACACTCCGGACTCATGAATAGCGGTTTGTAATTGCGGATAGGCCAAAATGATACGTCACAAGGTACTATTGGTGCGGATGGTCAAGTTTTTATATTTGATAATGATACGGTTCGACTTGATTTTACGAAGTTTGTCATTCAACAAGCGCTTCCATTCAACCACTTCGACAACGTCAAGCTTACGGAGATCATCAAAAGAGGCTACTACCGCGTACTCAACAGTAAGTCGTACTACTCTAGAAGTGATGCTTTTAAATTATGGGAAACGGCTAAAAAAGTATATTATTGATGTTTTTCGTGTATTAAAAAATGGTGTTTTTCTAAACCTTACGGATACTGGACCGCACCACATGGTACGGCAAATATCTTATTTAGCCGTTACTGCACAATAGAGTTTAATCCTGAAAATCCATGGTTATTAATGAAACGGGACAATGGCTTTTAAAACTATTTGGTTAACCCATACGGATCTAATTTTAAGAAAAATTTTACATGACCATTTAATTGAAAATATTTTAGATGTTAAGGTTTTTTACGATTTCACAAGATAAATGCAATCAATAATACTAGAGCTATTGATTTGTTAAAAATTACGTATAAACCCGTTTTAGATGGTCCTATTTTTTCATCCCGTTGTTTTGCACAGTTATACATTTATCCGTGCAAGCGGCATTAAAAATATGTGATAGTTTAAGGATAAACTTAGGGGTTAATAGTAACTACTAAATCGTTCGAGTAACGAACGACAAATGAACTATAGACGTTTGTCGTAAACAAATGTGGTAGAAAGAACCCCTAGGTGACTCTTGCTATGATAATAATGTGCTAGGTGGAATTCTACTTAGCATGATGTTTGAAAATATATTACGGACGAACGTTGTGACCCTTTAAACGCTTTAATGAAACACTTGTTAATCGAAATAAGTCCAGTTTTGATAAGCGACCAAGATTGAGATCTACTAAATTATTAACTAATTTTTTTACAAGTTTTTTAAAGTGTGCAACAACTATAATTAATCGGGTGTTTTATTACCAACTAGCTCATTAGTTTTAAAGTCAAATTATATGCTATGACCGGAAAAATTAGACTAATTAATAAATCTCACCAAGACAAATGTTTAGAGAAAATGTGTTTAAAGGATATAAAAAAGAAATTTGAAAAATATTTTGCTAATTTACCTTTTGTTTTTGTACTTGTCCGCCGCACTTAATCCATGTTTAAATGTTGGAGGCGTAGAACTTTTAATAACAAGAATAATGAACAATTTAGACTTATCCTTTGGGTTAGACGCTAACAACCCCGACCCCAACTATATAAACTCTCAAATTTTTAAATTTAACGATAACTTTAAAAAATTATTTGGAATTTATGCAACAAAATATGTCAAAATACAAAACCATATTGTTGACAAAATGCGGGCCCGGACCATCCCGAATGCAATGACATTAATATAAACCTTTATATATTTATTTGAAGAGCTACAAAGCGTCACGAACGATCGGACCCCAACAAGCGAGTTGGGACAATATAAGGCTACAAACTTTTTAATAACTTTAAGGCCTGAAAAGTTTTACAAACTTTGACAATTTGGGCTTGGTGGAAAGAAAGGGAAATCCAATTTCCAATTTTATCCGCTATGGCTCGTGACTTATTAACGGTCCAAGCTTCGACGGTAGCTTTCGAATCGGCCTTTTCTATTAGCGGTAGAATTATATCGGAAAGAAGGTCAAGACTAACCCCCGAATCCGTGGAAGTATGTGTATGTTTGAAAGATTATTTGGACGGAGTAGATAGGGTAACAAGGGATGATACACGTTGGAAGGTCCGATATTAGAAGACGTTGAAGAAACTATAGCAAGAGAAGAAGTTGAATTAGGAATATCACCTCCGAATACCGAATTAGATGAAGGTGAGTTTGAAGACTTAGATATTGATCACGTAGATGTAGAAGATTTTTTGGAAGATTTAATGGATTGAGTATAACGGGTGATGGCAATGCCGAAGCTCGACATACTTGAGTACACTAATATGTTTTCGGGTGATGGCCATGCCGAAGCTCGAAATGTATTAGTATTTATATATTTTTAGTTGTATAATTGTATTGTTTAAATAAAAGTTATGGTTGTATTTTTTTAGTATGTTTCCGGTGCAAATAAAAAGTTATGATTGTATTTGTTTAGTATGTTTCCGGTGTATTTTTTAATTAAATATTTGATAATTAACAAGTTTATTAAATAAATATTCGAAGTTTTAAATTCCGAAAAAAACCGAACCGGTATAAAAACCGATTCCGAACATTTATAACCGAAAAAAACCGAACCGGTAAAAAACCGATTCCGAAAATTTATAACCGAAAAAAACCGATTCCGAACATTTGTAACCGAAAAAAACCGATTTCGGAAAAACCGAAATAACTGAAACCGGTTATTAGAAAAACCGGTTTTTTTAAAACCGGTTTTCTAATAACCGAAAACCGGTTTTAACCGATTTTTTTGCACCACTACTCTTGCTACACAAACACATTGTTGAGCAACAAAAAATGATCTTAACTCATATTCTAGATGAGATATGCACGTGTAAAATATTATTTAGATGGAGATGCTGTATATGATCATTTTGCTTGTATTCTCTAACTTATAAATTAAATAATTAAGTGATTATATAATTTAGTATTTTATACGCAGGAGAACATGGTTTTTATTGTAATGTATCACCTGGTGCCAGTGTAGTCAAAAGCGAGAAAAGAGAGCGCTTAAGCGAAGAAGCGAAGCGAAGCGACCTAAAGCGCTTTGATACCAAAGAAGCGAGGCGTTTTACTAGAGCGAGAAAGAGCGAGCTGACGCAACTGAAAAGCGACCGAAAAGCGCTCGCTTTTTTGTATAACGGCTATTTTTTGACTTTTTATCTAATGAATTTATACAGCCGGCCCTAATCTTTTAAATTAGGTTAAATAATTACAAAACTAACACTTTAGTATAATATTATAAATACTAACACTTATTAACATTTATTAATCACATATCATTTCTTCCCACGTTTCATACTTCCACTTATCTTTCTTTATTCCAAGTCGGCCCTACCTCCATCCATCCAAGTTGAAGTTCATATCTCAAGCAGGCCCCACCAAAATCATAAGGTATGTCACTATATTGTTCTTTAGTAGAGTATTATATTATATATTTGATTCAATTCAATTGATTTTTATATGTGATGTCTCTGTATACTTTATAATATTATAATTAATCATGTTTTACTTTTCAGGTTATATAAATGACAAAAAGTACTAAAAGAACTGACCCAGCATGGGAGTATTCTTTTCTGGAGGACCCGAATAATACCACTGCTATTACTTGCACTTTTTGTGGCAAGAAAACTCATGGTGGAATTTTTAGACAAAAGCTTCATCTTCTAGGCACTAGCACCTAGGGATGGCAACGGGGCGGGTTTGGGGTGGGGCGACCATCCCCATCCCCAAACCCGCTTACTAATGTTCTACCCAAACCCGCCCCGATCCCCGTCGGGGATTTAATTGGGGCGCCCCGTTGGGGCGTGATGCTCCCCCAAACCCGCCCCGTACTAATCGGGGATCTTATCGGAGTGTCCTCTTTGTGTGCAATTCTCGACCAAAGCCGCACCATTTCATATTTATTATTATTTTTAGACTGTTAGCAGTAACTTGAAGAATTAAAAACTTATTAATAATCAATTACAAACAAGGTTTATTAAGTTTCACGATAATATCATACATGTATAATGATAAATTACACTATAAAGAAGTTAAATCTTAAAAATATGATATTAAACAAGTTTCTATAATAACAATTTTGCAATATTACAAAGATAAAAATATTAACAATATTAGAGAAGTACTTATTTATTACGTAAATAGTAACAAAATATTATATAAATATACATATATTTTTATATGTGTATATATTAATCGGGTGGGGCGGGGCGGGGATGTTATTCCCCACTTTCGCCCCAAACCCGATTAAAAATCCCCGTTTAAGCCCCAAACCCGCCCCGTAACCCGATAAGCATGCCCCGCCCCGCCCCAATTATTTCGGGTTTCGGGTTACCCCGTCGGGTTCGGGTTTTTTTGCCATCCCTACTAGCACCGCTGTTTTGGCATGCTTGAAAGTATCTGATGAAGGCAAAGAAAAGATCAGAGCATATATGGAAGATAAACAGAAGAAGAAGGTATATTATGATACGCCTATGGATCATGAAAATCTGATTGAGATTGATGATGATGACGACGAGGATACAAATGAGCAGGAGACAGACTAAAGGAAAGCGACCAGGAAAAGAGCATGTATCAAACATTGGCACAAAGAAAAAACAAAAAGGGCATATGGACAATTATGTTAGGAAACCAGAAGTAGTAGTTCAAATGAGAAAGGAAGGAAAACTAAAGCAATCAGTAGTGGCTGATGCTTTTGACAAAGAAAGAAGGGCGAAGACCATTCAGTACATTGCCAGGTTCTTTTATCAAGCTGGTATACCTTTTAATGCAGCTCGGTTAGATTCCTTCAAGGTCCTATAGAAGCAATTGGGCAATACGGACCTGGTCTAAAACCCCCAAGCTACCATGAGTTGCCGGTTCCATTGTTACAGAAGGAGATAGATTACACAAACGGTCTCCTTCATAATCACAAGGAAGAATGGAAGAAACATGGATGCTCAATCATGTCAGACGCATGGTCTGATATTAAAGGAAGGAGCATAATAAACTTTTTGGTGAATTCACCGGCTGGAACAATGTTTATTAAATCAGTTGATGCTTCTTCCTACATATACAGCAGATAAGTTGTTTGACTTGCTTGATGCTTTCATAGAAGAAATTGGAGAAGCTAATGTGGTACAAGTGGTGACCGACAATGGAGCCAACTATGTTGCAGCAGGTAATTTTTAGTACCAATTTGTTTATAGTTTAACTTCATAAGTTTGCATTGTTATAGTTGATTTGACTCTAAATAAATCTTATAGGTAAACTGTTAGAAGTCAAGAGGCCAAATCTGTATTGGACACCTTGTGCAGCACATTGCATTGATCTCATGTTAGAAGATATTGGAAAGATACCAAAAGTTTTTAAAACATTGGCAAGGGCAATCAACTTGACAAGTTATATATACACTCATACTAGACTTCTTGATATCATGAGGACCTTTACGAATAAGGTTGATTTGGTTCGTGCCGGGAAAACAAGATTCGCAACATGTTATCTCAATCTAAAGCGTATTAAAGAGTTGAAAGATAAACTTAGAAGCATGTTTATATCCGAAGAGTGGCAATCATCCAAATGGTCGAAAGAAACAAAGGGTAAAAAGATTGCTGAGACTGTCTTAGATACACATTTCTGGAATAATGTGTCCTATATTTTGACAGCTATGGGGCCCTTAGTAAAAGTACTTAGGCATGTTGATGGGGAGCAAAAGCCTTCAATGGGGTACATATATGAAGCAATGAACAGAGCAAAGAAGGATATAGAGGAAGGCTTCAAGTTTAATTCAAGTAAATACGAACGTATTAACCAAATCATTGATAATAGATGGGAATCCCAACTCCATCGGCCATTACATGCTGCTGGCCACTTGTTGAACCCAGAATATTTCTATGACAAACCCGAAATGGAATTTAATACGGAGATTATGACCTCGTTTTGGAAGTGTGTAAGTCGATTAGTTCGAGATAGTGAGGTACAAGACCTGATTAGAGATGAGTTGCCGACATATTTTGGTGCATTACATCTTTTTGGGGTGCCAATGGCTGTTAGAGCAAGGAAGGAAAAGTCTCCTGCTGAATGGTGGACTTTGTTTGGGAGTTCAGCGCCAAATCTACAACGATTTGCTATCAAGGTTTTGAGCTTAACATGTAGTTCATGCGGCTGTGAGAGAAATTGGAGTGTATTCCAACAGGTATGAATAGTATTAAATTCTGAAAGTTTACTTTCTTTATTGGTTGTTATTGCTTAACTTTTGTTTTTCCTTTTCAGATTCACACAAAAAGAAGGAACAGATTGGAACAGAAAAGGCTAAATGACTTGGTATTTGTCAAGTACAATCAAAAACTCAAGGCCCGTTATGATAACAGGAAAACCATTGACCCTATTTGTTTAGATGATGTGGATGACAGCAATGAGTGGCTAACAGGAAGTAATAATGCCGAAGGGGAGTTTGTGTTTAATGAGGATGAAGGACTAACTTGGGGTACCGTAGCTAGTGCTAGTGGTGTAAATGAGCCGATGCATTATACAAGAAGAAATGCATCGACATCTACAAGTAGGAGACTCTATGATGAATCCAACGAGGATCTTGTAGATGAAGATGATATAGTGGATCTCGGAAATGATGGGGAAAAAAGAATTGAGAACTTAGACGATTATTCCGAATAAAAATAGTAGACTTTAGGCTTTAAGTATTTGAATAAACTTCTCTTTTGTGGTCGTTTTATATTAAAAATGGAGATTTTAAGATAATTACGTTTTTATTTTATCATTGTTTTAATACTAGACACTATTATATGCACAAAGGATAAAAAGTTAACTGAAGCGCTCGCTTTTGTCGCTTCTCGCTTCTTGCTTTAGGGAAAGGCATGTCGCTTTCGCTTTTAACTACCTTGCCTGGTGCAATTGAGACCTATAGAAATTCTATTGGGTTTTATGGTCTAATTAACAATTAATTAACACGAGTGCGCAGCGAAATAAATGATCACGTGTAGAACATAATAATTAACAAGATAGAAAACATGTACCTTTTAGCACGAAACGATACACCGTTTAAAGGTAACCGTAAACACCGTCTTCTATATACGCGTGTGTATAATACAACGCGTGAAATCACAACGAATCAAAGATATGAATCCTCTAAGCTTCCACACACTATACGTTCTTAGCAAACGACGAGGTATGCTAGTACTAGTAGTGAATACACAAACGATCTATTCGTTCTTTGAATCAATCAACCGACGAATGAGACACCGCTTTGTAGTGATAGTCGAACCAAACCGAAACCCTAGAGGTGTGTTCGTATGATTGCACTACTCAACCAAGCAACACCGAAACCCTAGAAGGGTTTTTAGATCGGACGAAACACAAGGAAACAACAAAGACGATATCTTTAGGTTTTTTAGGTTTTTTCACTTATAAAGAATGAAAGCCCTAGACCTTCTTATATACCTTTTGTTGCCTTGGTGAGCAAGGAATACTCCCATCTCCTCATGAGGTGGAGTTCGAGACCAACTAGGAGAGGAATGGATAAACCGGAGCCCTCCATCTTTCGGGTTTGGCATATCGAGTCCTTTAACATTTTAACTAACTCATATTTAAACTTATTAATCGTTTAACCATCATATGTTATCACTTTAATATATTACTCGAATATATATACTCGTCGTTCTACATATAAACGTGTGCGTCCCCTTAGGCTCGAGACATTTCCGGACATATACATTTTATACAACGGACATATTCCAACAAATTCTATTGAGTCTCATTTTCTACAATGTGAGGTAAAAACATCCCTCAAGAATGGGGTTATAGGAGTAACCCCTTAGTGTCATTCTGTTTTCTTATTTTATGTTTAACATGCAAGTTTTAACCAGTACCAAATGTGTATTCTCATGCACGCTAATCCTGTACATTACCCCCCCCCCCCCCCCCCCACAAAGAAAATACTTATAAAATTTTCATACGTCCAAAAGATCAGTGCATGGCAAGTGGCAAGAATTTTCCAAAGGGTGAGTTGTCACTCTTTTTAGTATCTGCTTCTAATTCTATATCATCATTCGACCCATGAACACCTTCTGAAGATTGAAGAACAAATTAAGTATTAATGGAGAGGATTGAGAAGAACTTTTAACCAAGGCTGTCAAGATCGCGATCCCACCTGGGATCGTTTTTGTCTTTGCAAGATCGAGATCATACCAATTTATCATGTTCTGTAAGCAACGGATAAACGAGTCAAACTATTTTTATTTCTACTCATCATCAAATATAAATTTATATAATATCCTCTTGAAAATGTCAAAGTTCAAATTTAAAATACCAAATTAAAGTAAAACACAAAAAAGTCAAGTTTTAATCGTCACATTCACGATTTAGCGGAATAAAATTACATAACATTCGTAATAAACGTCTCAAAACAAAGTACTTCATTAGTATCACTACAATTAAGCTATCTGAATTAAAACTTAAAAGTTAATAGTTAAAAGTTAAAACTATGAAACGGTAAAATAAAAAACAACAATTACCAGTAAGAAATTTTGTGCTTAAGGTAACTAGATCATGAGAAGAAGAACCCTAATTTGTTTCATGTAATTTCAATTTGGGGAAAATAGATAATTAGGTTTATTGATTAGAAAATCTAGGAATGAAACATCAATACATGTTACTGATCAGCGGACTCGTATTGTTCTTTTTTGGGCCTAAAAAAGTAATGGGCTAGTAAGTATGTAAGTCAATAAGTTAGTAACTTGGTAATTTAGTAAACTCGTATCGACACGCGATCCTACGATCTTACGCGCGAGTTTACGATCCTACTTGCAATCCTACCTCTGATGCGATCCTACACCGATCCTACACGATTTTATCAGGTGGGCACGTAAGATCGTACGATCTTACGTGTACGATCTTACGTGTAAACTCGCGAGTTTGACAGCCTTGCTCATAACACAAACCCTAAACACACACTCACGTCCCCAACTCTCTTATCCCTTACAGTCACCACTTTGTAACAGCCAAATCCCAAATTTCACTCTCATAACACAAACCCTAAACATAACCGAGCACCCTCCAGTACGAATCTTCTTTCAGTCTTTAAGATCTTTAAGCAAGGTCCCTGGTGAGAGGATCTTGGTGAAGGGATTGGTATAGAAAGTTTGGATCTTGGTGAGAGGATCCATTAGGGTAACTCGGCAGCCAAATTTGTTCCTGTATAATTTATAATGATCTTGAGTGGTTACTTTGAATTCCTACGCCTGCTCATATCCCTCGCTGTTACATTATCAGCGTGTGTAAATGTATTTAGTAGTTATGGGTTTACATTTAAGCAATGCTTGTTGAATCTTAGCTAATTGCAAAGCTTTTAATGGAAAGCCCCATTAAATTAAGGGGATGTATCTTTTAATATAATAGATTATTAATAATAATAATAATAATAATAATATCAACGTCACTTTATTATTATTATTAATACAAATACATCACTATCCTATTCTCTTCATAGCATATATACACTAGTTCGTTTTCATCTCGTACCACTCACAAATTCACATCCCCAACCAAACATTACATTCGTGTGGGGTGCTTCATGATCTGAGTTTTGTTGGGATTTGATTGTGAGTGGTTTATGATGGGTTTTGATTATGGGAAAAATATGAAGATCAAGTTGTGTTTGTGTGTTCATGGAATCATGGTGAATGAATTGAAAGAAAAGAGAGAGAGAAAAAAAGAAAAGAGATGAAGATGAATGTGTTAGGAGGAGATAAAGATGAATATGAGTGTATATATGTAAGAATAAATAAATTTTTTTTAATAAATTGGTAAAAGACACATATACCTTCACATTTGACGGTTAAAAGTTGGTCAAACTAACGTTTGGATCAAAAGTGTTACGGGTCGACAAAAAACGAACTGGATCCGTTACATTTTAAACTATTGGACCAAAATCATTATACCTGGTAAACCATAAGGACCAAAAATGTAGTTAACTCTTAAAAAAAATATACAAAACGTATCTTCAAACTATGTAACGAGTTATAAAATTTACCTTATATTTTTAACTATTTACAATTTTTATATAACAAACTTTATTTATCAAATATCTAACATATTTCTAGCGACTCATTCATAAAAAAATATACTGTTGTTAATATGTTTTTAAGATAAGCATGATTTTATAAAAAAAATATTGAAGTTTAATACTTTCTCTGTCCCATAATTATTGTCGACTGTTGACTTTTGACGTCTTTAATTTGCAACTGTGACTTTAACTATTATTTTTTGGGTTATATAAACTTGATGTTAACTATATAAATAAATTGGGTTTTAAATGTATTTTCATTGATAAAATTTTCATCAAGTATTATATAACACAAACAAAAATATTTAAAGGCAAAATTGAAAAATAAAGACTTAAAAAGTCAACATTAGACAATAATTATGGGACAGATGTTGGGTAATCTTGATCGGTCAAGTCGGTTCAGTGGGTCACGGGTCAGTGGGTAGTCCACAGCTTGATCGAGTATTATGGAAGTGTCATATTCCTTTGTTGGTTTCCTGTTTTGTAGGAGTAGTGGCACATGCACAACCACGTTTATTTACCTTTATTAGTTTACTCTTTTAGTATAAACAGGTCAGCTTGTAACAGTATGAGATTGTATTCAGTTTCCTTTTAATATACTAAACACATTGAAAACGCATTTGTTGTTTTGATTGGCGTTTTGCTGGGTTTGCCTTCAAGTGATAAAGCGACTGATTACCAACATTTGGTATCAGAGCCCAAGGTTCGTTGAAGGGGTTGCGGGTTTCCTTTTATCGGCTTGTTTAGGTTATAAGGAAGACGGACCGGAGGTGCAGAAGTAAGCGGGCAGAAAGAAATCAAAACCAAGTGGGTTTTTTTTACTCGTTTAGCAGTTTAAAGGAAACCGAAAAAGCAGTAGCTTTGTTTCTTCTCCGGTGGTGGTAGTCTTCTAGAACAAGTTTGATCGGAAAAAGGGTTGGGACTGTTTTACAGCAGAAGACGAAGACGGTAAGGTGTTTCGGGACATCCATTGTCGTGAGGGAGACGGGGAGTATCGTTCAAGACGACGGGGAGTATCGTTCAAGACGACGGGGGTGACCAGTGATGAACATAGGCGGTTCGTAGCTGTTAGTTGTGATCAAATCCGACGGTAGGTTGTAAGTCACCGAAAGATGGGTAAATTAATCGGGTCGCGGGATAAACGGACAGGAAGAGTCGGGAAAAGCAGGTAGCTTTGATTCGGTTCGTTTGGCGGGTGAAAGAAAACGGTAGAAGAGGGTGGCTTTATTTTCTTGATCAGTGGAATAATGCTCTCGTGTCACATAAGTGTTATGAGCAAACGGGTTCAGTGTGGTGACAACAATAGTCGGGTGGTAGAGGACTTTGGACGTGACCGAGGTAGAGGTCGTGAGTCCGGGAAAAGTCGGGGACAATGGAGAATCAACACGGTGCGAACATTATGGTGTTGTAAGTTCAAATTGGGTGGCTTTGGATGTGGCCGGGGAAGAGGTCGTGGGTCTGGGAGGAGTCGAGATGGTAATGAACATGTCCAAACGAGATGCCATGTTACATGTTATATGTGTTGTGAACAATCAAAAAGGGTTGAAAGAAGACTTTGGATGTGACTAAGGTGAAGGTCGGGTGTCCGAGAAAGGTCTGGAATGTGAAAGAGAACCGTGGAAGGGGCTCGGGTCAAGATCGTCAAGACCATCAAGATTACGGGGGTGAATGTTGGGTAATCTTGATGGGTTAAGTCGGTTCAGTGGGTCACGGGTCAGTGGGTAGTCCACAGCTTGACCGAGTATTATCGAAGTGTCATATTCCTTTGTTGGTTTCCTGTTTTGTAGGAGTAGTGGCACATGCACAACCACGTTTATTTACCTTTATTAGTTTACTCTTTTAGTATAAATAGGTTAGCTTGTAACAGTATGAGATTGTATTCAGGTTCCTTTTAATATACTAAACACATTGAAAACCCATTTGCTGTTTTGATTGGCGTTTTGCTGGGTTTGCCTTCGGGTGATAAAGGGACTGATTACCTACAGTGGAGAGAATATATATTTTTGAAAAAAGAAAAAAAAACATTTTAAAACACACTCTTAACCTACCTATTAACTTTAAAAACTACTTTATTGTTTAACCAAAGTTAAATATGTACAATTTTAGGTAGTCTAGAGGCTATTTATGGACAAATTTATAAAATTTTACTTCTTACAAAAATTATCTCATACTTCTTGGCTTCTTCCTATTTACGATTTTTTATATAACAAACTTTGTTTATAAAATATCTAATAAATATCCAACGACTTCTTTAATAAAAAATATACTTATGAAATGCCTATGGATTACAAACAAAACGAGTCAAACATTGATATGCTTTTGAGATACGTTTGATTTTATAAAAAATTTGAAGTTTAATATATATATTTTTTAAAAATAAAAAAAACTTTCACAACACGCCCCCTTAACCTACCAATTAACTTTAAAAACTACCCTAAAGTTAAATTGTATACTTCCACGCCTACTCGCCAAATTATGGCTACCAAAGTCCTAGCATATACAAATATATTTGCACATTAGTTGACACAAACAATTATTTCACAAAAAGTATAAACCAATCGACTCAACACATGTGCGTAAAGCTCACAATTAAAAGCGAAAAAAAATATAAAAAAAGAAAACATTGTAAAAAATACATAACATTTCACTAAACATCCTCATTCAAATCAACGCACATATCAACCTAATATTCGTCACAACGCGCGAGGCATACCATCTCGTTAGTATCACATAATTGACATATCTTTGAGCTCGCATTGACATATCTTTGAGGAAGTATCACATGGTTTTAAATTTTTAATTATGGACCAAAATATATAAAGGGAGTTTCTAATCAAAGATGGTAAAATAGACCTATATTATAATGGGCTTTTAATCTAGTTTCGTGGACCAAATATTTTAAACAAGGTTTGAGGGCCAAATGTAATGGCGCTTTTAATCAAGGGCGATAATATCATGTTAGAGGTGCTTATCGATTCAGTTAAAACCATTTTGGGTAAAACCAAAACCGAATCGAACAGAAACCAGCTCGATTAAACCGACCAAAAATAAATTAGAATTCGGTTCGGTTCGGCTTAACCCGAGCTTCAAATTGAATAACTGTTGGGCCAAATATAATGGGCTTTTAGTCATGGACCAAAAATCTTGAAAATAACCCAAAAAGCAATCAAATTTTATAAACTAAAAGATACCCATTAAAGAATCTTGAAATGGGTATGGCCCAATTTGATTATAATTTCATTTCCCCAATTCAATTTCAATTTCAAGAATCAAGAAAATATTATTATTAGGGTTTAAGCAAATTAAAGAAAAATGCAGCGTTTGAAATCATTATCAGTATTGAAAAGGTTGAAATGTAGTAACAGTTATTGTTTTTACACAACTTCTGCTGCTCAACGTGAACCAAATCATTTTCAAGATGAGGTATTTAAATTTAAATATTTATATAAATCTTGATATGAATAAGTTTTTATTGGTTCATTTTAGGTGGGTGTTTTGGATTAGCTTGTTTTTCTTCCTTATGAGCTTATTTGAAATGGGAAAAGCTTGTAAGCTCAGTTTTTTCGGCTTGTGAAGTTGGGCTTATGGAGTTGAGAAGCTCAAGTCTTTAAGGTCATAAGCCTGAAAAATGAGCTTATGAGCTTTTCTGATTTTAAATAAGCTTATAAGTCTGGAAAATAAGCTAATCCAGACACCCCCTTAGAAGTTTTTGATGTTTGATGGGTAATATTTTAAGGGGTGGTTTGGATTAGCTTGTTTGGCTAATGAGCTTATTTGGTATTGGAAAAGATCGTAAGCTCACTTTTATCGGCTTGTGAAGTTGAGCTTATGGACTTGAGAAGCTCAAGTGGACAAGGTCATAAGCCGAAAAAAAGAGCTTATGAGCTTTTTCAATTTCAAATAAGCTCATAAGTCAGGAAGATAAGCTAATCCAGACACTCCTTACAAGTTTCTTATGTTTGATGGGTAATTTTTTAAGGGGTTGTTGGATTAGCTTATATTTCGTGCTTATGAGCTTATTTGAATTGGAAAAGCTCGTAAGCTCACTTTTCTCGGCTTGTGAAGTTGAGCTTATGGACTTGAGAAGCTCAAGTGGATAAGGTCATAAGCCGAAACAATTGAGCTTACAAGCTTTTCTGATTTCAAATAAGTTCATAAGTCAGAAACGTAAGGTGATCCAGACACCCCCCCTTAGAAGTTTTTTAATGTTTGATGGGTAAATTTTGAAGGGGTGTTTGAATTAGCTTGTTTTCCGGGCTTTAGAGGCTTAGAGCTTATTTGAAACTGGAAAAGCTCGTAAGCTCCCTTTTTTCGGCTTATGAAGTTGAGCTTATAGACTTGAGACGCTCAAGTCGATAAGGTCATTAGCTGAAAAAATGAGCTAATGAGTTTTTCCAATATCAAATAAGCTTGTAGCTTATGGACTTGAGAAGCTTAAGTCGATAAGGTCATAAGCCAAAAAGTTAAGCTTATGAGCTTTTTCAATTTCAAATAAGCTCATAAGTCTGGAAAATAAGCTAATCCAGACACCCGTTAGAAGTTTTTGATGTTTGATGGGTAATTTTATAAGGGGTGGGTTGGATTAGCTTGTTTTCCGGGCTTATGAGCTTATTTGAAACTAGAAAAGCTCCTTCGCTCACTTTTCTCGGGTTATGAAGTTGAGCTTATGGACTTAAGACGCTCAAGTCAATAAGGTTATAAGCCGAAAAAATGAGCTTATGAGTTTTTTCAATTTAAAATAAGTTCATAAGTCCAAAAAGTAAGCTAATCTAGACACCCCCTAAGTTTGTGATGTTTTATGTGTATGATTTAGGGGTGTTTGGATTTTTTCAAGGTTATTTGAAACTGGAAAAGCTCATAAGCTCTTTTTTTCGGTTATGGACTTGGATAAGTTCAAGTCAAGAAGGCTAATAAGCCCGAAAAAGGAGCTTATGAGTTTTTCGATTTCACATAAGCCCTAACTCGAAATTAAGCTGATCAAAACAACTCCCTTTTAAATGTGTGTGATGTTTGATTTTGTGTAATGATGCAGGTTTTGGTGGAAGGAAGAGCTTTTTCAAGAGCTGCTATACTTAATAGACCATCTCAGCTCAATGCTATTACTACTTCTATGGTATCTCTGATGTTTTTTCGCAAATTTTTCATCGATTTTACGCACTTTCGTTATATTTTAAAAGTTTGATGTCTTAGTCTAGATTCAATGTTTTGAATTTGTTTGAAATATTGACCCACAAAATTATTAGGTTAGGATGTTACATAAGTTGATGCCGTGTGTGTTAGACTTAGGTTCCCTATACATAGATAATGTGGTAATACATGTTACGGGTCGTTTATAGAAAAAGTTCACAACATTGTATGTTGAGCATTCAAACCTTAAAAAAAAAATCGATAACCACTCAAGTTTCAGTTTTGATTCAATGCTATGTATTCTTATTGAACAATGAAACCGCCCCTTATATTATCGATTAGAAATGTTGACGTGGTGTGATAAACGAGTAGTCCATAATATATAAATATGATAGTGTGGCGCCCATTCTACAATGGGCATCCATGTCATCAAGCTTATATAGCTGGCACATCGTGTCAGCATATGTAACCGGGTAATACAAGTGGCGGGTGATTTTTTCAATAAGCAATCACAACATTTTAACAAAAACGAAACTTGAGTGGTTAAACCGTTAAACATATTTAGAAAAAGTAATCATATATGTTCTTGTTCGATGATGATTTTTTGTTACCTAATTTTGCTGAATGTTATTAAAATTTCATATGTAGGCTGGTCGGTTACAAAGACTTTACGAGTCATGGGAAGACAACTCACAGATTGGATTTGTAATCTATGAAGGTATTTTTATGCTTATATGAAGGTACTATATATGCTTATATGAAATTTATTAACTCATTACGTTAGGCATTGTTTGTGTCTCTAAATGTCATTCGAATTTATTGAAGGGTAGTGGTAGGGCATTTTCTTCTGGCGCGGACATGGTAACCATCTATCGTTTGCTTCAAGAAGGTAGACATTCCTTTTATTTTGTTTATATATATGCTTATAAAGTTGTTGTTGCTCATAATAATTTTCGGGTTGACATGTACAGGCAAAGATGCAGAATGCAAAGAATTTTTCAGGACGTTATATCAGTTTATATACCTTGTAGGGACGTATTTGAAACCAAATGTGAGTTTTTTTTCATTAACATACTTTTTTCACAGTGTATGTAAAGTATGGTGTTTGACTACTGGCATAATTGACAGTTGACTATCTTGGATGGTATCACGATGGGCGGTGGTGCAGGCATCGCAGTTCCTGGAATGTTCCGCATTGCAACTGACAAGACTGTATGAACTATCTCTTTCTCATCAGTCTTTGATAAAACTTGTTGACTTTGTGTTTTTTTAATCCTATAGTGACTATGTTAAAACTACCCGCCCGCAGGTTTTTGCAATTCCGGAAGTTCAAATGGGCTTCCATCCGGATTCAGGGGCTTCATTTTATCTTTCTCGTCTCCCTGGTTATTTAGGTAGCTTTTGGAACTCGAAATTTTTGTAGCTTTCAGTCAGTTACAATATTATTACTAATGCTTATTATTGATCATCTCTTATATTGTTTTTTGTAGGTGAATTCTTGGCTTTGACTGGAGAAAAGCTTAATGGGGCTGAATTGGTTGCATGTGGCCTTGCTACACACTATTCACTAAATGCGGTATGTACTATCTACTCCTGAATGGGTTACGTTGGGTTGTATTCAATCCCTGGTGGGTCAAATGGGTCAAGTGTATATAAAAATATTAACCGTCCCACTGATATTGGCACTTCTAAACGATGAAATCCAAAATATTTTAGAACTTTGTTTCGATCCATGATGTTATATTGTATTGATCTCGACAGAAACTTTCTTGGATTGAAGAACGCCTTGGACAATTGATGACAGATGACCCTTCTGTCATATCAGATTCTCTTGCTCAATATGGTGATCTTATCACAGTAGATAGACACAGCGTTCTTCGCAAGTAATGTTCCATTCCGCTCTCTGTCATATATCATCACTTGGTCCTTTTAATAGATTTTGTAGACAGCATTTTTTATTGATTAATATTAATTTGTGTTTCAGGATTGACAGAATAGACAAATATTTCTGTCATGACACTGTTGAGGAAATTGTCGAGGCTTTAGTAAGTTCCCTCCCCCTCTCTATCTCTATATCGTCTTAAAAAATACGTGCTCAGATTTGTGTCATTATTTGGCAGACAGAAGGAGAGTCTCATGATGAATTGTGCTCAGTCTCCCCTTTGAGCTTGAAGATCACTTTGCAATCAGTGAGTGAAATAACAACCTGGGCTCATAAGTGATCCATAAATACAAGATAAGACGAAGTAACCGATTTTAGTTTGTTCCAAACTAAACCGTGAAACTTATTTGTTCTAATGCAGATAAAGATATGAAATTCCAACCTCTTATATCAGTGTTCTGGCTCGTGGAGTATCTGCACATCATTGCATTTGCATCTCCAAAGAAGGTATCTGAGACTTTTGTGGAGGTTGGACGGTACCTTCATAGAATCTATTATGTCATATAAATAAACTAATAAAATTGAGCATGCGTCCATTATATTTAAATAAAATTATTATTGTCCCCTTTTGGCAGAGGGTAATCCGAGCAAGACATTGACAAGGACTGCTCCAAAGGTATGAACCCTGTGTGTTCGTCAACACTCCCAAATAGTGTGTGCCGGTTTCACTCCATTTACTGTGTGAAATGTGGGTGATCGCTTTGTTTATGTAAATTGACAGGTCAAATAAAAAGTTATTAGCTAAAAGTGAGTCCGACCAGGTGGTAATCGTATTTACCACATTTAGGGGTGCTCACTGTGTCCGCGGACCGGATCAGTGTCTGGCTCGCAAGTATCGGACATCATTGCATTGCATCTCCAAAGAGGTTTCTGGAGACTTTCGTGAGGTAGGACGGTCACTTCTTAACTAATAAATTTGAGCATGTGTCTATGCATCTATTTAATAAATATTATTATTGTCTCCTTTTGCAGGGTATCTGAGCAAGACTAGTTGACAAGGACTTTGCTCCAAAGGTATAAACCCTTTGTTCGTTGACACTCCCAATACAGTGATGGCCATTTTCACCCATTTACTTGTGAAATTGGGTGATTCGGCCTATGTTTTGTACTTGAAGGGTCAAATGAAAAGTATTAGCACACTTGTTATCTGTAGTCTATGGAAAATTTCGAAATCTTGAACAAGGTGTGGCGGGTCAACCCATGCCAGCCTTCTTTAACTTGTCTGAAAACTACCCGTTTTGACCCTGTTACTTGTCCCGTCGCCCATTTTTCCACCTCATCCTAGATATGATTATGAAGTTACATATAGAAGGCAAAAAGAATGTGCAAAACTTTATATTCTTATTTTCATCTTTGGCAGTGGGATACTCCAAGTTTGAAAGCAGTAACCAAAGACATGGTTGACTGCTACTTTGCGTCACTTCCTACTTCCGAGCCTGAACTGAACTGACCTACGGCCTTGAGAGAACCCTTCATGTGATGGTCTTGAGAAAACAATCACATAAATAAGCTCACGACATAAATATCCCAGGTTCACAACAAATGACAGCAGCTAAAACAGCAGAAGGACCCAAGTTCCTAAACATAAACAATGTTTTGTCATGTATACCTACAATATTATACACGAGGGCTTTCTGATTGAATATCGCTAATGCGGTCGGACAGCTATACTTATTGCAGACTGCAACATTGACTTGACGGAGGATAATAAAATCATGCAGCACTTGAGCAGTTTTCCCAGGTGCCATGTTTTGAGCCGAAAGTGCCACTTCCGCTCTGCTGAGCATAATCGGATATAACAGCATGCAATCTCTTTAAGTGACATAGGTTTCGAAAGGCTTCAAGCGTTGAACCTTCTTGGACTTTGTTGAAAGATCTTCATACCCCTTGCTG
The DNA here is from genome assembly GCA_026074375.1 of Tanacetum coccineum. Lineage (NCBI taxonomy): Eukaryota > Viridiplantae > Streptophyta > Magnoliopsida > Asterales > Asteraceae > Tanacetum > Tanacetum coccineum. The sequence continues at coordinate 52,428 of BQNB010029854.1, forward strand.
TAAAAGCAACCCGACCATGTCAAAAGACGGTATATCCCTCTAGTTTTGTGTTTTACGTATAATCCGTTTTTCTATGATTATATTATCTATATATGCGAAGATATAATATTTCATGGATTTCAAACAAGTATAGTGGTAGATATTATAGAATGACGTAAATCATAGTTATCTAAAGTAATTAAGGACTTCTCACCTGATGGGAATTTATCAAAAAGTATAAAGAGAGCAATTTGGATAATTTGCATGAACAAGCATGCGTAATGGTTTCAGCGAGGAGATACGCTTTACCTCGCTGGTGCGGTATGTACCAGTAAAAAGTACCCACAAATTTGTTTTAAATTATAAAATTAAACAAAAAGTTGAAAAGATGGGATATATAAATACTCTACCTAAGACCTAAGTAAGGCCGACTGAGTCAACAAGTTAAAGAGGACAACACCAAATAAAACAAAAGAACATGCTTGTGGTGGTTTTTTTTTTTGAACAGCAAATATGCTTGTGGTGGCTTTAATTCTCATTGCCCCTTCTAAATGGTTACATCACTTCAATTCTCGTTGCCTCATCGGCCGATGTTTGCCATCTCGCGATTCTTGCGTTTATGGACCGAATGAAAACAACTCCAATCATTCTTCAAGGCAACATGCTATATTATATGATTGCCATTTAAACAACGTGGAGCGTATGTGGAGGGGGATCAAGTTCCCATGGCATTTATAAACTATTATACTGAATTCCTTGGACAATCTGGTGACACAACTCATTTTCAACCGAATGATTTACTTTGCAATCGGTTATCTGCTGATGAGGCTAATGCTATGGTACGTGAGGTTTCTGGTAAGGAGATTTGGGATGCTATGTTTTCTTTGAGAGACAATAAAGCGCCGGGTCCCGATGGCTATTCAGCCGCGTTTTTTAAAGAAGCTTGGGACACTATAAGGGCTAATGTATATAATTGGAAAAGATTCTT